>ML682007.1:35669469-35687291 GCA_007922195.1 Podocnemis expansa | reverse complement strand
TCCCCCAGATCACCCACATTGTTACTTACCTGTGGGCTTTGGTCTCCGTCCCCCATTGAACCTAGTTTAAAGCCCTCCTCACTAGGTCAGCCAGTCGGTGCCCAAACACGGTCTTCCCCTTCCTGGACAGGTGAAGGCCATCTCTGCCTATCAATCCTCTGTCCTGAAACAGGACTCCATGGTCAAGGAAGCCAAATCCCTCCTGACCACACCATCTTCACAGCCAGGCATTCTCCGCTTGGATGCGTCTGTCTCTCCTGAGGCCTCTAGCCTTGACTGGAAGGATCGAGGAGAACACCACCTGTGCTCCAAACTCCTTCACCCTCGCTCCCAGAGCCCTGAAGTCACCTTTGATCTGCTGAGGATCACCTCTAGCAATATCATTGGTACGCACATGGATAAGAAGCATGGGATAGTAGTCTGAGGGGCGGATGATTTTAGACAATCCCTCTGTTACATCTCGTATACAGGCACCTGGCAGGCAGCATACCTCTCTAGAGGCCTTGTCAGGGCGACAGATGGGTGCCTCCGTTCCTCTCAGGAGTGAGTCCCCAATCACCACAACCCTACGTTTCCTTTTAGGTGAGGTGGCTGTGATCTGCCTAGCCTTTGGGGTGGATGGCATCTCCTCTACCTCCTTCATCGTGTCCAGCACCGCATAACGGTTCCTCACCACAATGGATGGTGGGATGTGAGCAGGCATGGAACACTGTCTACTGCCAGAGGTGACCAGCTGCCAGTGTCCTTCCTCTGCCATAGGCATCCCATCTGTTTCCAGAGCTGTGGGAGTAGCCCTTGGCACTGGGATAGGGACCTTCTCCTTGCAGGTCTCATCGTGGACACTGTCAAGGACTTTTCCAGGGCATAGACACCCCTGAGTAGTGACACCTCCTCCTATAACTCTCCTACCTGTTTCCGAAGAGATGCCGCCAGAAGGCACCTATCACATAGGCTCATCTCCCTAGCCTGATCATCAGTGGCAGGAAAATGAAGGCCACAGTCCCTGCAATTCCACACCAGGATGGTCAGACAGTCTGTCTGGCAACAAACAGAGGCAGAGGAAACAGCAGGGGCACTGGCACCACCAGTATGGCTCCTCTTCACCATCTTGGCCTCACCAAACTCCTCCTCAAACTCCCTCGCAAACTCCCCTGTTTGCAGTTCTCTGTTTGCAAGCTCCCTCTGGTTGCTCAAGCAGTGGCTTTTAAAGGCCTTCTCTGCCTAGGTCAGCCCTTGCCCCTTGTTAGTGACACAGGGGCAGGCCAATCACAAGGCTCCCCCTTCCAAGTTGCTGGCCCCACCAAGAGTCCCCCCCAATCTCCCCCTTCCAAGTTGCTGGCCCCCCCCAAGACCGCCCCCACATTGCCCCATCCTGTAACCCTCCCCAGCCCTCTCCTGCCCCAACCCCTGTTTTGTTAATAAATGTTTGAAACTTATTCTTGGTTGTGCGTGGTGTTACTGGGGGTAGTTCACAGTGTGGGTGGATGGGTGGGGGCTGGCTGTGGGCAAACGGGGGAGAGGGTGGTGTGGGGCAGGGCAGGCCTGGCCCTCAGAGTTCCTCCAGGGCAAAGGTGTTCATCAGTGAGTCCCACACTGTCACGGCTCTCTGGGATGGCTGCTCCCGTGTGGGCACAGGTCTGGGTTCCTCGTAGTTCCTGGCAAAGAGTTGTGCCTCAGCTTTCCAGGCAGCTGCAATGGGCTCACCCCACTGCTCACAGAAGTTGTGCAGGGCCACGCACACACTGATGACCTGCAGCATTGTCCTCTCCACAAGGTAGAGGCATTAAGGAGGGACCTCCAGCGCGCCTTGAGGTGGCCAAATGCCTTCTCGACCACCTGGCGGCAGTGGCTCAGGCGGCAGTTGAAAATCTGCCATCGGGGATTGAGGGGCCCTGCGTACGGCTGCATGAGCCATGGGTGCAGGGGATAGGCTGCGTCTGCCACAATGAGGACGGGCACCTCTACTCACCCAACATTGATGTTATGAGGGGGGAAGAAGGTGCCTGCCTCCATGCCGGTACAGGGCAGAGTTACAGAGGACCCTGGCATCATGGGCCCTCCCTGGCCATCCCACGTAACAGTTTTGGAAAAGGCCCCGTTGGTCCACAAGGGCCTGCAAGATGATAGAATGGTACCCCTTGCAGTTTCTGTACTCCACAGCTCTGTGCTTGGGGGCTCACACAGGGATGTGTGTGGCGTCCAGGATCCCTGCATAATTGGGAAAGCCCAGTGTGGCCATGCTGGGAATGGTGTCCTGCAGCTCCCCTTTGTGTGACCAGGCGTTGCAGCAGGATCTGGTTGATGGCCCTGGTGACCTCCAACAGAATGTTGCCAGTGGTGGACCTCCTGATGCCAAACAGGTGCACCACAGACCTGTGCGACTCCAGAGTGGCCATCTTCCACAGGGCGGTGGCCACTCTTTTGTCGACAGGGATGGCAGGCCTCATGGTGGTGTCCCTTCAGTGCAGCAGTGGGGTGAGTTCTGTGACCAGGAGGTTGAAGCTGGCCCTGCTCATGCGGAAGTTCTTCCACCGCTGGTTGTCCCCCCAGGTTCGCAGCACTACCCACTCCCACTGGTCTGGGCTCGTCTCCAGGGCCCAGACCTGGAGAGGCACAGGAGGGGGCAGGGGAAGTAGCTCTGCTCTGCAGCCCAGCTGGATGACAGCCTCAGGCACAGGCTGGGCACCATCTGCATCTGCAAGCAGAGTGTTCCACATCAGCAGGACACTCTGCAGGCGGGCAGAGCTTCTGCACGTTACACGGCGCTGGCTGGGCAGCCGGGCAGTGTCCATGTCTGTCACTTGCAGAGTCCTGCTAGCCAGAATGGACAGGGAAGTGAGGTCGGGGCCAGCTTTTATAGGATTGGCTGGCAACATGGCTGCCGACGTGGCCCAGGGAGGCGGCCATGTTGCCACACCTCCCATGGTGCCCTTCCTCTAAAGCGAAATAGCAATTCCTCAGTCTGGACATGCTATTTCGATTCCCACTTTTCCCTTATTTCAATTTGGTTTTTGGTTATTTCGAATTGTCATTTCAAAATAAGGGCTTTATTTTGAAATGACTTGTTTCAAAATAACTTATTTCGAAAGAACACCCTACATGTGGACATAGCCCTTGTTTGTTTTGGGAAGATGTGCACGTGTGCAGACGGGCAGTGTGTGAGCATGGCCCTGAGATGGGAGATAGAGACAGAGGTCCATTAAGCACAGGACCAGCTGAAAGATGAGCCTGGGAGTTGTAAAGAAACTGCCTAATGCTTCTTCTGTGCCCAGAGAAACAAGACATTGTACATTCTTTGTAAAGAAATAGGACTGCACCAAAGATTATAACTGACAGAATTCTAAAGATCCCTGTATATTTACTAACCACATGGGCCAAAAAAGCAACATTTTTTTTCTGTGACTTATTGGAAAGTGTAACTATAGCTGTGGCTGGATTTAGGGAAATTATCTTTGCAACTGAGGATAAAACTGAAGAAGAGGTTACTTACCTGTAACCAGTGTTCTTTGAGATGTGTTGCTCCTGGACATTCCTCATTAGTTGTGCGCGTGCCGCATGCATGGACCACCAGAGACTTTTCCCTAGAGTGCCCATAGGGTCGGCTGTGGAGCCCCCTGGAGTGGCGCCTTTGCAGTGCTCTATACAAGGGCCAGCTGACCCTCCCCTAGTCAGTTCCTTCTTCCCACAATTCTGAAGCAGGGAGGTGGGAGGGAGTGGAATGGCCAGGAGCAACACATCTCGAAGAACACTGGTTACAGGTAAGTAACCTCTTCCTCTTCTTCGAGTGTCCTTTCCTCGTTAGGTGAATAACTAGCTTTACCTTAGGAGGCAGGTGGAATTACAGCTTCACAGACTGAAGAACCACTCTACCCACTGCTGCATTGTCACACACTTGCTGGGTAACAACACAGTGTTGGGAGAAGGTATGAGCTGAGGACCAAATCACTGCCTTTGATATGCCCACAATATACACTCCTGCCAGGAAGGCAGAAGACGATGCCTGGGCCCTTGTTGAATGAGCCTTTATCTGCAGTGGACAAACCTTTGCTAGCATGTAGCACTTTCGTATGCAGGCTACCATCCAGGCAGAAATACGCTGAGATGAGACCAGTTTGCCTTTCATTCTGTCCACCACAGCTAAGAACAGCTGCAAAGTTTTGAGAAACTGTTTCGTCCCTTCGACGTAAAAAGCTAATGCCCTCCTCATGTTGAGCGTGTGTAGCCACCTGTCCTCCTCTGAAGCATGTGGCTTGGGGTGAAAAACTGGCAGACAAATAACTTGACTGATGTGGAACTGTGACACTCCCTTTGGTTGAAAGGCTGGGTGTGGGCACAACTGGACCTTGTCTTTGAAAAAAACTGTATAGGGAGGTTCCAGCTTGAGGGCCCAGATTTCAGACACCCTCTTAGCCAATGTAATTGCTACTAGGAAGGTGACTTTCCACAAAAAGTACAGCAGCGAGCATGAAGCAAACAGCTCTAATGGGGGACCCATCAGCTGGGTAAGCACCAGGTTCAGGTCCCACTGAGCTGCTGCAGGGGGGGCACATGGATGGAAACAGCCTGTCCAACCCCCTCAGAAAGTGCTTAACTGTAAAGTCTTAGAAGACTGAAGCTTGACCAAGAATTTTCAGAAAGGCTGAAATTGCTGCAAGATGGACCTTCATGGACGAGGTCGAAAGGCCTTCCAACTTCAGCAGCCACAAGTAATCCAACACCTTGGGAATATGGAGCGCTTAAGGGTCCAGACCATTGTCTCTTGATCACTTCACAAACCTCGTCCACTTAGCCTCACAGGTGGATCTCGTGGACAATTTCCTACTATTACACAACACCTCTTGAACGTGTGATGAACACTGCAACTCCTGGTATGTCAGCCACGGAGGTTCCAAGCATGGAGCTGCAAGGCACCCATGTTCGGTTGCACCAGATGGCCACAGTCTTGTGTCAGCAAGTCTGGCAAAAGAGGCAGCTCTATCGGGGCACGGACCGACGGGTTCAGCAGAGCTGAGTACCAGTGCTGCCTTGGCCACGCAGGTGCTATGACTTTTGCCCCATCCTGCTTTATGTTTTGGATCACCCTCAAAATTAACAGGGTTGAGGGAAACATATAGAAGAGCTGACCTTTCCACAATATCTCAAATGCACCTTCTAGTGAGCCCAGGCTGTTTCCCCTGGACAAGCAGAGAACTGGGCACTTCTTGTTCCACTCGGAGGTGAACAGGTCTACCTGGGGATAACCATACTTCTGGAAGACCCCTGTCAACACTTCCCACTTGAGAGACCACTCATGGGTCAAAAATTTGCGGCTGAGGGTGTCTGCCAGTGAGTTCTGACATCCAGGGAAATAATGCCACGATGGGGCGAATTGAGTGGTGAATACAGAATTCCCACAGGCTGAGGGCTTCACCGCAAAAGTGGTGCTGAATGAGCACCCCCTGGCTGTTGATGTAGAACATTGCAGCGTGTTGTCTGTCCTGATGGACACCACTTTGTCCTTCAGGTGGTCCTTGAACGTGATGCAAGCCAGGTGAACTGCCCTGAGCTCCTTGATGTTAATGTGTAAGAGCAGATCTATGCCACTTCAAAGGCCTTGCATTCTGGATTGGCTCAGGTGAACACCCCCACCCAAGATCCGATGCATCCGTGATGAGACTTAACGATGGTTGAGGCACTCAATATGGGAGACCACTGCAGACATTGACCTCCAGGCACCACCAATCTAGGGACCTTAACACTTCCATGGTGAGAGTCACCACAGAATTGATATTGTCCTGAGCTGGACGATATGCCGTAGCTAGCCAAGTCTGCAGTGGATGTAGACGGAGGTGGGCATGCCTCACCATGTAGGTGCAGGCGGCCATCAGGCTGAGCAACTTGAAGCAAGTTATGACTGTGGTGAGTGGAAATCTTCTCAGGGTCTCCACCATATCCCTGATTATATGAAAACGAGAAACTGACAAGGCTCTCGCTTCAGTGGAGTCTAATACAGCCCCTATGAACTCGATTCTCTGCACTGGTACCAGGGTGGGTTTTTGCAAACTGATCAGCAGACTAGATGAGGAAACATGTCCTGGTTCACCTGCAGGTGAGCCGCTACTTGGTCTCTTGAGTCACCTCATACCAACCTGTGGTCAAGATACGGGAACACTTGAACTTTCTGGGATCTGAGGAAGGTTGCCACCACAGCAAGGCACTTTGTAAAGACCCAGGGCACAGCTGCTAGGCCAGAGAGCAGAACCATGAACTGCAGATGCCTATCCCCCACTACAAACCTTAAAAACGTTTAGTGTCTGGGCACTATTGCGATATGAAAATACGTGTCTTGAAGGTCAAGGGTGGCATATCAGTCACTCAGATCCAGAGATAGAATTATTGAAGCTAGGGATACCATGCGGAAGGGAATCCTGCAGAGAAAGCGGTTGAGACCCCAGAGGTTGAGGATAGGTCGAAGGCTCCCTTGGCTTTGGGGATGAGAAAATAGCAAAAATAGAAACCCCTGCCCCCAAGGTGCTGAGGGACTTCTTCCACCACCCCTTTGTCTAGAAGGGACTACACTTCCTGGAGCAAAAGCTATTCGTGAGGAGGGTCCCTGAAGAGGAACTGGGAAAGGGGTGGGTAGGAAGGAGGCAAGGACAAAAACTGGAGCAAGTACCCCTGCTGAACTGTGAGCAGCGCCCAGCGATCCAAAGTTATGGCTGACCAGGCATAGTAAAAGTGGGACAGTCTGTTGCCGAAGGTAAGAAACTGTGGATCTGAAGGAATGACTGGGATTCCGACCTCAAGTGCAATCTCAAAAGTTCTTCTTGGAAGTGGAAGGCTGACGTGAACTTCCTTGTTGGGGGCCAGGAGGATGCTTATTGCTTCTATGACAGCTGCAGCTTCTTCTGTGGTCATAGCCCTGGTGATGTTGGTAAGGTTGAGGTGTTGGCTGAGGCTTAAAAGCCTTCCTTTGCACTGCTGGCACATGGAGGCCTAAGGATTTCAACAGTTCCCTGAAGTCCTTTAAAGTCTGGAGCTTAGCTTCAGTCTGCTAGAGAGAGTTCAGAGGAGGGCAACGAAAATGATTAATGGGCTAGAGCACAAGCCCTATGAGGAAAGACTGGAAGCATTAGGCTTATTTAGTCTGCAGAAGAGAAGATTGAGGGGGGATTTGATAGCAACCTTCAACTACTTGAAGGGATGCTCTAAGGAAGATGGAGCTCGACTGTTCTCGGTAGTAACGGAGGACAGAACGAGGAGCAATGGTCTCAAGTTGCGGTTAGGGAGGTCGAGGCTGGATATTAGGAAAAACTTTTTTACCAGGAGAGTGGTGAAGTCTTGGAAAGAGCTGCCGAGGGAGTTGGTGGAGTCTCCATCTTTGGAGGTGTTTAAGGCCTGGCTGGACAAAACCCTGACTGGGATGGTTTAAGTGGGAGTGGTCCTGCCTCTGGCAGGGGGTTGGACTAGATGACCTATGAGGTCCCTTCCAACCCTATGATTCTATGAAAAGTTCCGATCCCTCAAATGGGAGGTCTTGAATTGTTGACTGAACCTGATGCGGTAGCCCTGAGGCCTGTGACCATGAGCTCCATTGCATGGTTATCCCAGAGGCCATGGCCTGAGAGGCTGCATCTGCTGAGTTGAGGGCAGACTATAAAAGTGCTCTGGACACCACTTTCCCTTCTTTAATTGCAGCAGCAAACTTGGATCTGGAATCTTGGTTTATCATGTCCGAGAACTTTTCCATGGTAGCCCAGGCATTAAAAGCATACCTGCTAAGGATTGCCTGCTGACTGGCAATACACAGCTCAAGGCCCCCTGTAGGTCCCCCATCCAAAGAGTTCTAGTTTCTTTCTCTACTTGGACTTAGGCATGGGGCCTGGGTGACCCTGTATCTCTTTTTCATTTGCTGTGGCCACCATTGACAAGCCCGGGGTAGGATGAGAGTAAAAATGTTCATAGCCCCTCATGGGCACAAAATACTTCTTGGCCCACTTTGCTGTGGGAGGTATTGAGGCCTGGGTGTGCCATAATGCAGGGGTCTCAAACACATGACCCATGGGCTGCATGCAGCCCCTAAAGCTATTTCCTGTGGCTTGCAAAGACACTATTGTTACCAATATTTGCAACACCTGCTTGCAAACAGGGGACTGCAAACAGGGGAGTTTGCGAGGGAAGGAGTTGGTCCTATTGAAGGATCCCGGGTAGGTGGGTGGGCACAGGCTCATCCACTTCTAAAGCCCTTCCTCCAGCCTAAGGGGGAAGCGGCACTAGATGGGGCTTCAAAAGATTCCGGGGGACAACTAAAGAGAAAACAGGGACAGGTGTGAGGTCATAGGTTCAAAACTAGGGTTTCAGAAGGGGCTACAGAGCAGAGAACCCCGGACAGCGCCCACTGCTCCCGAAAGGTGTCGAGGGAGCCAGCGGATGCCGCCCAGAGGAACTCTGCCCGGAGACGTGCACAGACGAGGGAACGGAAATAGGCCCCACAGTCGCAGGCCCCTCCCTCTGCCAACCTCCTCTCTCTAGTTTTATAGGTAGCTACCCTGGCGTAAGCCAAGAGGAGGTTGGCGAGGAGGTCCCATGACTTGGTGGGGCCACGGATGGGGAGTGCATAAAGGTACATGTGTGGGGAAAAGTGCAGCCAGAACCTCAAGAGGAGGTTCTGGAGGAGCCGGAAAAGGGGCTGCAACCTGGCGCAGTCTAGATAGACGTGCGCCAGGGTCTCCCTTGCACCACAAAAGGGGCAGGTGTCGGGGCGAGGGGTGAACCGCACCAAGAACACGCCCGTGCTCACGGCTCCATGGAGGAGCCACCAACTGATGTCCCCGGCGGGCCTTGGAGTGAGGGTGGCATACAGACTGGCCCACCGGGGTTCCTCGCCCACCGCGGGTGGAATCAGGTCCCGCCACTTTGTGTCAGGGCGGGACGCCAGGGCGAGGACATGGATGGTATGGAGCACGAGCGTGTAGAGAAGTTTACGGGGCGCGGTTCGGAAAGAGGCCGGCTGCAGGTCGAGCAGCCGGCTCGGGGTATGGGGCAGGGATGGCTGGGGGGGCTGATGGGGCCGAGGCCCGATCAAGAGTTATGGAGGGCCAGGGCTGAGAGGGGGGCGGGGAGTACCCTCTCGCAGGACCCGCCCAAGGTAGGCCCGAGCAGCGGGAGGCAAAGCAGCCCTCACCTCCTGGAGTAGGCGCTGGGGGGTACGAGGGGTGGAGAGCCCCATGCGCCGAGCCAGCTCATGGGGATCCACCCAGTCCCCCCGGACATAGTCCAGGAGATCTCCGACCTGGGTGACACCTGCCATGACCAACCTCCGCCTCACGGAGGGAGCCTCCGCCACCTGCACACCGAGATGGAGGTTGTGTAGCAGGGGCTCCGCGAGGAGGTCCTCCCCCTCGGTGGGTATAACCGACCTGGAGGCTGCAAAGAGCCTCCAGGTCCGGAGGAGGTCATGGTAGAAGGCCGGCAGCTCAGAGACGTCTCGCGGAGAACGTCTCAGGTCGAGATAAAAGAGCTGCCGGTCGTATCGGAGCCCTCGGTAGCGGCGGAGGAAGGTACGTGCCAAGTGGCTCCATGCCGGACTACCTGCACCATAAAGGAGTCTCTGCAGGGCCTGGAGGCAGAAGGTGTGGACCTGGCTGCGGACGCAGCACAGGCCCTGCCCCCCTTCCTCCAGGGGGAGGCTCAGAGTCCCTGCAGAGACCCAGTGCAGTCCTGGCCAGAAGAACTCCAGAATTGTTTTCTGGAGAATGTCCAGGAAACCCGGGGGTGGGCTCAGGGTGTTGAGCCGGTGCCAGAGCATGGACAGGACGAGCTGGTTGATGACCAGTGCCCGTCCCCGAAGGGAGAGGCACCGCAGCAGTCCTGTCCAGCTCCGGAGCCGGTCAGCAACCCTGCCCTCTAATTCATGCCAGTTCTCCCCCGGGGAGGGATGGGTGGCAGAAAGGTAAACGCCCAGATAGAGCAGCGGACCCGCGCTCCACCGGATGGCCTGAAGCGCGGGTGGGAGGGAGCCGACTGGCCACCCGGCCCCTACCATCAGGCCAGAGCTCTTGACCCAGTTGACCCGGGCGGAGGAGGCTGCCGAGTAGATGGCCTGACAAGCCTCCAACCGCACCAGGTCGCCCGGGTCCTGGACCACGAGGAGTACGTCATCGGCGTGCGCCGACAAGACCAGCCGCAGCTCTGACTCAGGGAGCACCAACCCTGTCAACCTCCTACGGAGGAGACAGAGGAAGGGCTCGATGGCCAGAGCGTACAGCTGGCCCGACAGCGGACAGCCTTGACGCACTCCTCGCCCGAAGCTGACAGGCTCGGTCAGGGTCCAGTTGAGCTGGACCAGACACTCCACAGAGGCGTACAGCACCTGGAGAAACCCCACAAACCGGGGCCCGAAGCCAAACGCCCGCAGGGTGCCCAGGAGATACCCGTGGTCCATCCTGTCGAACGCTTTCTCCTGGTCCAGGGCCAGGAGGGCGAACGACAGACCATCCCTACACCCGAGCTCTAGGAGATCCCGGACCAGATAGAGGTTACTAAAGATGGAATGGCCCGGGACGGTGTAGGTCTGGTCAGGATGGATCACGTCCTGCAGCACGGACCCAAGGCGCAGCGAGATGGCCTTGGCTACAATTTTGTAGTCCGTGCTGAGGAGTGAGACGGGACGCCAGTTCCGAAGATCGCGGAGGTCCCCCTTCTTGGGCAGCAGGGCCAGCACCGCCCGCCGGCAAGAAAGGGGGAGCTCTCCGCTGTCCTCGGACTCGGCCCAGACGGTGGCGAGGTCCGGGCCGAGGGCGTCCCAGAACGCACGGTAGAACTCCACGGTCAGCCCGTCCATGCCCGGAGATTTGTTATTGGGCATGAGACGTAGGGCTTCCAAGAACTCGACTAGAGTGAGAGGCAGCTCCAGCCGGTCCCGGGCACCCTCGCTGACCGTGGGAAGTTCATTCCAGAGCACCCTGCAGGCGTTAGGGTCGGTCGGATCCGGGGAGAAAAGACCGGCGTAGAAGGCCCTGGCCCTTCCACGCATCTCCACCGGATCCGTGAGGGGGGTGCCGTCCTCCGCCAAGAGGCAGGTGACGTGCTTTTTAGCCCCCCTCCGTTTCTCCAGGGCATAGAAGAAGCGGGAGCCGCGATCCATCTCCCGAAGGAGCTGGATGCGGGATCGAACGAAGGCACCCCGGGCCCGAAAGTCCTCGAGGGCCCGCAGCTCCTCCCGCTTCTCCTGGTGCGCCTCGCGGAGGGATGGATCCTCAGGACTGATGACCAGACGCCTCTCAAGCTGCAAAACCTCCCGCTCCAGCTGCTCTATCTCCACATCCCTCCGCCGGCTGGCCTCCCGGGTGTAGTCACGGCAGAAGAGCCGGGCACGCACTTTCCCCACGTCCCACCAACGCCGCGCCGAGGGAAAGGCGGACCTCTGCCTCCTCCAGGCCAGCCAAAACTCCCGGAAGGACGCCACGAAGCCCACATCCTCCAGCAGGCTGTTGTTAAAGTGCCAATAGGCCGGCCCCGGCCTCTCCGCCGAGAGAGAGGCCGTCACGGTCGCCAGATGGTGATCCGAGAAAGGGGCCGGCCGAATGCTGGAGGAGTGGGCCCGTGCAAGATGATGTCGGGACAGGTAAATGCGGTCCAACCGGGAGTGGCACGACCGATGGTGCCCCACCCGGACAAAGGTGAAGGTCACCCCGTCATCCGGGTGGTGGTCGCGCCAGACGTCCACCAGGGAGTGATGGTCTATCACCTCCCTGAGGACGTCCGTGGCGGCCGGACACTGCTCGGTCCCCGTGCGGTCCCGTTCCTCAAGGGTGGTGTTAAAATCCCCGCCGAGGACCAGGCACTCTCGAGGATCCAAGGTGCCGAAGAAGGCGGCCGCCTGACGGTAGAATTGCAGCCGCTCCGGGCCCGATGTCGGGGCGTAAACGTTGACCAGATTCAACGTCAGCCCCTCCATCCGGACCCGGAGGTGCAGCAGGCGGCCCGGCACAACCTCGGCGACCCCCAGCACCTCAGG
The DNA here is from genome assembly GCA_007922195.1 of Podocnemis expansa. NCBI lineage: Eukaryota > Metazoa > Chordata > Testudines > Podocnemididae > Podocnemis > Podocnemis expansa. The sequence goes on along the minus strand of ML682007.1, from coordinate 35,675,293 downwards.
CTGCAGGCCGGGGGAGAACAGGGTGGCCACACCACCGGAGTGGGTGGCCAGATGGCTGAAGTACACCCCGTTCCCCCACTCCAGCCGCCAACTGGGCTCGGCGGCTGGATCCGTGTGGGTCTCCTGCAGGAAAACCACAGAGTACCCCCCCTCCCGAAGGAAGGAGAGCACCTGGGTCCTGCGGAGACCCCACCTGCAGCCATTGGTGTTTAGTGTTGCGAAGGTGATTGGTGCCATGAGGTTAGCTGGGGGGGATCCTCGGAGGGGGCGGGAGTGCCAACGGGCTCCGTTAGGCCACGCAACAATCCGTGACTGACCCCGTAAGTGATGAGGGAGTCACGGAAAGTGCGGGCCCTCTGGTAGTCCGTGGCATCCTGCTTCCCGGTCCCTTTGCCCTCCTTCAGCAAGGCCCTCACAGCTTGGAGGACGAGGTGGAAGTCCCCCCAGCACTGCAGGGCGAGCCGCACCCAGTTCCTGGCCCCACGAGTGTCGGCCAGGAACGCGCGCAGCTCCCCTGGCGGCACCAGGGGGCCCGGGATCGGAGGTTCCCGGCCGTCCTCCGGTCGGGCCTCAGAAGTGGCCCCACAGCCAGCCGGGAGTAAAAGACAGGGCGCAGAGCCCCGTCTCGGTGCCGATGTTGCGGGCACCAGATCTCCCGGCTGCACCCCCGGTGCAAGGAAGGGCGGCGGTGGAGGGAGTACAGCAGCCCCAGGGACAGGGGGAACCACAAATACCACCTCCCAGGATGTGGCTGGTGGCATCGGGAGAGCCACCATCCCGGGGGTGGTAACAAAATGGGATAGGGTCAGGTCAGGAAAGGGGGGGGCAACAAAGGGAGGGGTGGGGTTAGGGTCGGGAATAGAAGTGATGGGAAGAGGGGGAGGAGTGGTAGTGGGAACAGGGGCCCCGGTGGTCGAGCCACCGGGGTGCGGCTCCCCTTGACCGGGCACGGGATTTTCTACAAGGGAGTGAGGATCGGGTTCCGCACTGACGCTGGGCGCGGGTTGGTCCCCCACATCCTCAGCGTCAGATACGGGGGAATAGACAAGTGAGGGTAAGGGAGGCTGTCCCCCCAGGGACAATACCCCGGGACCTGGCTGCTCAGTGCCAGCCATAGCCTCAAGAGGCTCGGCGGCCGCCGTTGGATTAGCCAGAGCAGCCGGGCAGGTGAAGCAACCCGGGGGTATCCCCGGGATGGGAGTGGGAACAGCAGATAAAGGTTGGGAGTCGGGTGGGGTCTGGGATAAAGGAGGGGGTGGCGAAACGTTAGTGCCACCCAGATCGAGGCCCGCTGGTAGAGGGTCGTCCTCCCTTGCGGCTGCCAAGGTCAGACCCAGGGCCTCGATCTCTGCGTAGATGGAGCCTAAGCCCCCCTCTGCCTCAGCCGTAGATGTTACATGAGATTCCAGGGGGGCAGAAATGGCTCCATCTGCAGCCTCCCCAGGAGAGGGATCAACAGGGGCCTCCTGGGAGGGGGCGGTGCTGCTCCCCTCCTCTACTGCTTCCATTTCCTCAGCCGGAGCCTCCTGCTGGACCTCCCCAGAGGGCGCAGCAAGTGGCTCATCAGTAACAGGGTCACCCTCAGCCCCCCGCCAAGACTTCCGGGGGGCCTCCTCCCCATCTGGTATGCTGGGGAGGGACAGAGCCTTCTTTCTCTTGCTGCGCATCCTCTGGGGGAGAACTTGGCCCTCTAAGATGGTGTCTGAGGGCCGGCCAGCAGGGGCGGGAACAGGCGGCAAGGGCGAAGGCTCGTGGGGAGAAGGAACCAGGGGAGGGACATCAAGGGGACGGGAACCCTCCCCCTGGGGTGCGCCCTCTCCCGTATCTGGGGCCTCCACCACAGCCGCTGCTCTCTCCTCTCTGGGCCCCGTCCCAGATGGTTCAGTGGAGGTGGCGACGGGGCCCAGCCGCTCCTCCGGGCATGGTGGGGCTGTCAACCCCACGTCCCGAGAGGCAGCGGCAGCTGTGTCCCTCGATGGAGGAGAGGCAGCTTGAGTGGCCGGGTGGGCTGGGTCGCCGGCGGTGGTGTGGCCGGCGCCCGTATCAGCTCCGGGGGGCCCAGTTGCTCCCTCGTCATGCTGGGCCAAGGGGCAGTCCCTCCGGACGTGCCCCGTGGCCCTACAGAGGAAGCACCGGGCCTCCCCCGAAGAATAGAAAATCTTATAATGGGCCCCTTGATGGGGCACCATGAAGGACCCCTCCAGTGCCACCCCGTCACGCGCCCCCGCCGGCGGCAGTTGTATTTGCACCTGCCGGCGGAAGGACAGGACGTGACGGAGGGCGGGGTCCTTGCAGCCCAGTGGGAGAGGGCTGATGATGGATATCGGCTTCCCCAGGGTGGAGAGGAGGGGAAGCAGGGCGGCATTGGGGAGGAAGGGAGGAACGGAGGTGAGGACCACCCGTACGCCCAGGTCCTCCAGGGGCCCCACTGGCACGTGGACGCCCCCCACCGCCAAGCCCCTGACCACCGCCTCCTGTGCGGCGGCCTCCGATGCCAGGAAGAATACCATCTTCCCGAACATCTTGGAGGCCGCCACAATGGCCGAGGGCCCCACCACCCTTGCCATCGCCCGCACGTAGGTTTCGACGTGGGGCGAGGCAGCCACCAGGAGGCAACGGACACCGTGCCTCCTGGTCAAAGAGGGGAAGGGGCCCCGGCCCCCCGAGGTCGAATTCGAGGAGGCGGTGCAGGCTGATGTTGTGGCGGTGGGTGGAGAGGTGGCAGCCGCCTGGGCGTACGTTCTGGGGGCAGGAGGACCCCCAGAACTGGTGGAGGGAATGGCAGGGGAAGAAGGGGCCACAGCCGGTGGTGGGGCTGCAGGAGCAGCAGAGCCCTTGCTCGCCTTTTTCCCCTTGCTTTTTTTCCCGGCCGAGGTGGTCGGGGTGGCAGTAGCGGAGGCCCCTCCCGTGCCCGCTGCCTCAGGCGCCCTAGTGGCGGCACCAGAGGTGGAAGGAGTGGCAGCAGTGGTCAAGGGGACAGCCGCAGGGAGAGAGGGGGGAGCAGGCTCTGGGAGAGGTTCAGAGGGAGCAGGGGAGGTCTCCATGTTCTCGGAGTGGCAAGAACAGGAGGGGATACCTGGGGGGGGGGTAAACTGGGGTATGGAACAAAAAGGGGGGGTGGGGAGACCAGGTAATGGGAAAGGGGTAGGGGAGGGGTGGATTATAGGGGAGTCACAGGGTGGCAACCACTCCTCCCTGCTAGGCTGCAGGCAAGGGAGGAGGGTGCCAGGGAGGGAAGGTCAAGGGGCTTGTCCGGGTCAATCAGAGCCGGCTCCTCCGGCTGCACTGGGTGGGGTGGGAAGCACAAATGTATCAGGGGGGTGCAGTGCACGGGGGGGGGGGAACAAAAAAAAAGGAAATTAATGCTCTATAAACCTGGCCAGCCCTGGCTGGGGGTGGGCAGTGTAGGGTTGGGGCTGAGGGACATAAAGGGTGGGGCAGAAAAAACAATAGGGGCTGAAGGGTGGGGCAAGGGAATCAAAAAAAGAACAAACTCTCAAGGATGGGGTGGGGCAGGGAAAGAAACCAAACTCTGGGCTTCAGGGAGGGGTCTGTGAGGAGTAGGAAGGGGTAGGAAGCACTGAGCCAGCTGGAGGGCAAGGAAAAGGGTGGGAGGCCCTCCAGCCACTGGGGGTGAGGGGGGGAAAGAAAAAAGGGGGGGGACTGAACTATAGGAAGGGGAACCTACTACTGCTGGGGGAGAGGTGTTTCTATAGTCCCTGCTGCTGAGAAAAAAAGTCCAAAGGTGTTGAATTGGTGGGAGCCTGCTGCCTTCTTGGTGGTGAGAGGGGAGGCCAAGGAAGCAGCAGCTGGGGGTGGTAATGGTGGTAACTAAGTCTAGAGTCTCTTGATACCTCACCCCCAGCTGCAAACAGCAGAGTCTCAGTCTTTGGAGGCCTCCCCTCAGTGGTGGTGGTTTCTCTTCTCCTTGGAGAGGCAGCAGGCTCCAGCTGTAGCAGCAGCAGCAGCAGCAGCAGCAGCAGGGACTAGCTGGCTGGCTGGCAGGAGAGCTGGTCTTCTCCAGATGGTAGTGGTGGTAAGTTTTCTTGTCAGGCTCTCCCCCCCCACTCCCCACAGTGTAGGGGAGTGGGAGGGAGAGAGGCCAGCCAGCCGCAGCAGCAGCAGCAGCAGCAGCAGGAGCAGGAACAAGGGAGGAGGGAGCAGGAACAGCAGTAGAGGTGGTGGTGGGGGGCAGGAGCTGGTCGGGTTAGGCACCTTCCCCTTTGCCTTCCTCTGAGAGGACTGCAGGCAGGGGAGTCTGCGAAGGAAGGAGATGGTGCCAGGTGCATCCAAGGTGAGTGAGTGCTTGTGTCTTTTTCCTTTAAGGTGGTTTGCTGACTGTGTGTTTGTGTCTTTTTCCCTACAGGTGAGTCGCTTGTGTCTTTTTCCCTACAGGTGCTTGCTGTTAGTTGTGGAACTGTGCTTGTGTGATTGGGTGGGGGCTGTTTGCACCATTGTTCCCTGATCACCTTTAACCACCAGCTTCTAGCAGCTTCTAGCAGGCTTGTGATTGGCCTGCCCCCGTGTGACTAACAAGGGACAAGGACTGAGCTAGGCAGAGAAGGCCTTTAAAAGCCACTGCTTGAGCGACCAGAGGGAGCTTGAGAAGGACTTTGGTGAGGCCAAGATGGTGAAGAGGACCTGTACTGCTGGAGCCAGCACCCCTGCTGTTTCCCTTGCCTCTGTTTGTTGCCAGACAGACTGTCTGTCCATGGATATCTCCACCCAGACCCTGGTGTGGAACTGCAGGAAGTGTGGCCTTCATTTTCCTGCCACTGATGATCAGGCTAGGGAGATGAGCCTATGTGATAGGTGCCTTTTGGTGGCATCTCTTCGGAAACAGGTAGGAGAGTTACAGGAGGAGGTGTCATGACTCAGGGGTATCTATGTCCTGGAAAAGTTCCTTGACAGTGTCCACGATGAGACCTGCAAGGAGGAGGTCCCTATCCCAGTGCCAAGGGCTACTCCCACAGCTCTGGAAATGGATGGGATGCCTATGGCAGAGGAAGGACACTGGCAGCTGGTCACCTCTGGCAGTAGACAGTGTTCCATGCCTGCTCACATCCCACCATCCATTGTGGTGAGGAACCGTTATGTGGTGCTGGACACACTAAAGGACGTAGAGGAGATGCCATCCACCCCAAAGGCTAGGCAGATCACAGCCACCTCACCTAAAAGGAAACGTAGGGTTGTGGTGATTGGGGACTCACTCCTGAGAGGAACGGAGGCACCCATCTGTCGCCCTGACAAGGCCTCTAGAGAGGTATGCTGCCTGCCAGGTGCCTGTATACGAGATGTAACAGAGGGATTGTCTAAAATCATCCGCCCCTCAGACTACTATCCCATGCTTCTTATCCATGTGCGTACCAATGATATTGCTAGAGGTGATCCTCAGCAGATCAAAGGTGACTTCAGGGCTCTGGGAGCGAGGGTGAAGGAGTTTGGAGCACAGGTGGTGTTCTCCTCGATCCTTCCAGTCAAGGCTAGAGGCCTCAGGAGAGACAGACGCATCCAAGCGGAGAATGCCTGGCTGTGAAGATGGTGTGGTCAGGAGGGATTTGGCTTCCTTGACCATGGAGTCCTGTTTCAGGACAGAGGATTGATAGGCAGAGATGGCCTTCACCTGTCCAGGAAGGGGAAGACCGTGTTTGGGCACCGACTGGCTGACCTAGTGAGGAGGGCTTTAAACTAGGTTCAATGGGGGACGGAGACCAAAGCCCACAGGTAAGTAACAATGTGGGTGATCTGGGGGAAGGGATGGAACTTGGGGGGTGCTGGAACTGTATCAACAGCAATAAAAGAGAAGGTAGTTGGAACATGGGGG
>ML682007.1:35574601-35669369 GCA_007922195.1 Podocnemis expansa | reverse complement strand
AGCCCCAATATGTGAGGAGAGTGGGGGAGGAGAACTACAAGAAAAAATGCAAGGAAGTTTGTGTAATAGAATTGGAAATCAACATGACAAAGTAGGGCAATTGGCTGGGTATCTTAGGTGCCTGTACACTAATGCGAGGAGCCTGGGAAATAAGCAAGAAGAATTGGTAATACTAGTGCAGACAAGGAACTATGATATTATAGGAATAATAGAGACGTGGTGGGATAGTGTGCACGACTGGAGCTCTGCCATGGATGGGTATAAACTGTTCAGGAAAGACAGGCAGGGAAGAAGAGGGGGAGGAGTAGCGTTATATGTAAAAGAGCTCTATGACTGCTCAGAGCTCCATTATGGAAGTGGAAGCGTGCCAATAGAAAGTCTGTGGGTTACATTCAGAGGGGAAAGCAACAAGAGGGATATTGTGGTGGGTGTCTGCTATAGGCCACCAGACCGGAAGCAGGAGGTGGATGAGGTGTTCTATCGATAACTAGTGGAAGCTTCTAGATCACAGGCCCTGGTGCTGATGGGGGACTTCAATTACCCTGACATCTGCTGGGAGGCCAGTACAGCAGTGCATGGGCAATCCAGGAAGTTTTTAGAGAGTGTTGGGGACAACTTTCTAGTACAAATGCTAGAGGAACCAACTAGGGACCTTGCACCGCTCGACCTGCTGCTCACAAACAGGGAAGAATTGATCAGGGACGTAGAGGTAAATGGCAAGCTAGGCAGTAGTGACCATCCAAGAGTGCTAAGGGAATTGGCCGATGAGATAGCAGCACCTCTGGTCGTTATCTTTCAAAACTCATGGAGAACGGGGGAGGTGCCAGAGGATTGGAAAAAAGCAAATGTAGCGCCTATTTTCAAGAAAGGGAAAAAGGAGGATCCGGGGAATTATAGACCAGTCAGCCTCACCTCAATCCCTGGAAAAATTATGGAGCAGATTCTCAAAGAATCCATCCTCAAACACTTAGAGGAAAATAAAGTGATCAGGAACAGGCAGCATGGATTTACCAAGGGTAAATCATGCCTGACCAATCTCATCTCCTTCTATGATCAGATGACTGGTTTTCTGGATGCAGGAGGAACTGTTGATGTGATATACCTTGATTTTAGCAAGGCTTTTGATACAGTTTCCCCAGCATTCTCATTGGAAAATTAAGGAAGTATGGGCTGGATAGGTGGACTATAAGGTGGATAGAAAACTGGCTAGATCAACGGTTTCAGCATGTAGGAATCAATGGTTCCATGTCTAGCTGGCAGCCAGTCACAAGTGGTGTGCCCCAGGGGTCGGTCCTGGGGCCGGTTCTGTTCAACATTTTCATCAATGATCTAGATGATGAAATAGACTGCATTCTCAGTAAGTTTGCGGATGACACCAAGCTGGGGGGACCAGTAGACACGTTAGAGGGCAAGGACAGGATTCAGGGAGACCTAGATAAATTGGAACAGTGGGCCAATAGAAATCTTATGAGCTTCAATAGGGACAAGTGTAAAATCCTGCATGTGGGACGAAAAAACCCCATGCACTGCTACAAGCTGGGAAACATTCAGCTAAGTAGCAGCAGTGTAGTAAAGGACCTGGGGGTCATGGTGGATGGGAAGCTAGTCAGCAGTGTGCTCTTACTGCCAAAAAGGGCAATGGCATACTGGGCTGCATCAAAAGAAGTATTACCAGCAGATCAAGGGATGTGATCATTCTCCTCTATTCTGCACTGGTGAGGCCACATCTAGAATACTGTGTTCAGTTTTGGGCTCCCCACTACAAAAAGGAGAGGGACATGCTTGAGAGAGTTCAGAGGAGGGCAACCAAATTGATTAAAGGGCTGGAGCACAAGCCCTATGAGGAAAGACTGAAAGCATTAGGCTTATTTAGTCTGCAGAAGAGGAGATTGAGGGGGGATTTGATAGCAACCTTCAACTACTTGAAGGGATGCTCTAAGGAAGATGGAGCTCAACTGTTCTTGGTAATAACAGAGGACAGAACGAGGAGCAATGGTCTCAAGTTGCAGTTAGGGAGGTCGAGGCTGGATATTAGAGAGAACTTTTTTACTAGGAGAGTGGTGAAGCCTTGGAATGAGCTGCCGAGGGAGGTGGTGGAGTCTCCATCTTTGGAGGTGTTTAAGGCCCGGCTGGACAAAACCATGACTGGGGTGGTTTAGTGGGAGTGGTCCTGCTTCTGGCAGGGGTTTGGACTAGATGACCTATGAGGTCCCTTCCAACCCTATGATTCTATGAATATTGTTGTATGAAAAGGTTTTGATGGTGCGGCCCTCGGGCTAATGTACTAGGCCTCATGCGGCCCTCTTGTTGATTTGAGTTTGAGACTCCTGCCATAACATCTTGTTGGTATTCTGAATTGTCTTTATAAACGGAGGGGCCACATGACTTGGACCCCGTAGGACGGGAATATCAAACATAGGTTCCACATCCTCAGATATTTCCTGTGCCTGGAGGCCCAGTCCACAAGTCACCCTTCGAAGTAGCTCCTGTTGAGCTTTGTTGTCCTCTGGGATAGCTGCTGGCTTGGCCCCTGCAACAGCTTCATCAGATGGGAGGTGATTCCTCTTCATCTCCAGTTTTGGAGGTTTGGCCTCTACTCCTGAAGGGATCCAATGACCTTCGCTGGCTATACTAGCTAGATCTTGGTCGCCCCTTTTAGATTCCACCTCTGAGGCCTCCCTGGTGCCTGGAGGTACACTGGCCGAATACGAGAGGGGTGGGCGAGAGCCTGACCGAGAATAAGACCTGTTGGGCTTACCTCCAAGAGCAGGGGGATAGGTCCACAGTGTCTGAAAGGGCCTCTGCTGGAGTGCCTGCCATTGAAGCCACTGTGGGTAGAATGGGGGAGGAGGCTGGGCCTGTGTGACACCATGGCCTCTAGTCCTCCGGGATGCCACAGTCTTTCCCTGAACTGGCAGAGCAGCTGCTTCAAGGGGACCAAGGTGGTGTCATGCCCAATGGTGCTGGAGAGTGGTGCCACAAAATGATGCTCTGTGACCTATGGTGCGTTATAGCTGGTCTACGGCTGCCCCCTGCCTCTCCTGGGGAACGGTACCAGAGGCCCCCATTGCCACTACTATTGCTGATGGTACCAGGGAATGGTGCTGGTTCGATGGTGGAGCCTTAGAGGGGGCCTTGTCAGCTCTTGCTGGCTCAGGCGAATGGTGCTATGGTAATGGGGGGTGAAGCAGCATGGGCTCCCTTCTCGACGGCCCCAGTCTGTTGGGAGATGGAGTTGGAGATGGAGTTGAATGAGGCATGGGTGGGTCTGCCTGTTCAGTTAGGTCCTGTGCCACAACAAAGGGCTCCAGTGTAGATGGCAAGACAGTCTCCTCATCCAAAATGTCCCTGGTGGGGGAGGAGACAGAGATGGGGCTCAACGACTGCTCACTGGGTGCCGGAGCCACAGGTGCTGCATGTGCAAGGGCTGGGCTTGCATGGCTTTTCCCTATATCCTCTGACAGTGCCACTGACTTTGGTGATGAATGGCCTCTGTCCCCCTTCTTCTTTTTCTTTGAAGGCACAGGGGAGACAGACCAGTGCCTCTGAATGTGAGTCTCCAATTCTGGTACCACATGGTGCTGGGAGGCTTTGGAGTGGTCCTTCGGCGGGGAGCTGACATTTGTAGAGGCTGTGGTGCTCTGTACAGAGGGTGCTGCACTAGAGACTGTACCTGTGGGGCGTGGGCAAAGAGCCTCCTCCATCATATGGATTTTAAGCCTCTGGTCTCTGTCCTTTTGAGTACGAGGCTTAAAACCATGGCAGATTTTACACCTTTTCCTTAAGGTGAGACTCCCCAAGGCACAGGAGGCATGACCAGTGCCTGCAGGAGTCACAGGCTTTAAAGCCAGGCATAACCCAACTCCAAGCCCAGGGCAGGCAAAAGAACTAACAGTAACTACAATAAACTTAAGTACTTAACACTAAACAAACTATTAACAGGTACTCAAGATAGTTATCAGCTACCTGGGAACTGCTAAGCTAGCAGCTACTGTTCCAGGGACTGTCAGGGTGGTAAGAAGGAACTGAGGAGGGGAAGGTCAGCTGGCCCTTATATAGAGCACCACAAAGGTGCCACTCCAGGGGGCTCCATGGCCAACCCTATAGCTACTTTAGGGGAAAAGTTTCCAGCAGTCTGTGCACACGGGCATACACACCTAATGAGGAATGGACAGGAGCAATCACTCGAAGAACCAGCTAATTTTCTCTATCTTGAATCAAATAGCATTGATGCACTTATTTAGGGGGTTTTGCTGTTCATTGGGTCATTGACACCTTTAAAGGAATTAGGGCTGGTCTACTAATGATGGGCTTCTTCAAGGAGAATGGTCCACTCATAAGCAATTTACTGCCTAGGGTTGGTTAGCTGGCAGCAAGCTGACTGAGAACCTAAGAGCCTAATAAAAGGCTCCCAGAACCTAGCAGCAGTAAAACAGAACCAAGCTGCCTCATAAGAACGCCAAGATGACAGGTGAAAGGACTGAGTACAAATAGGCCAGCAAAGGGGAAGCTGAGTGGGGGCTACAGCTGGCCTGAAGCATAAGTCAGTTCCAGGAAGAAAAAAAAACCAAGGAGTCGTGTAGCACTTTAAGATTAACAGATTTATTTTTTGCTTGAGCTTTCATGGGAGAAAATCCCACTTCGTCAGATGCTTCAAAGATGGGTGAACTTACAGAATGGAATGAAAATAAATGCAAGGGGGTGTAAAACATAGGATCTTTATCTCAGGAGCAAGCATTTGTTTTGAAGTGTAACTGAGCTCCAAAAAAAGGTAGAGCTCCTGAGCAAGGGGGAGGATCCTGCTGGGTATTAGTCCAAAGGCCAAGAAAAGTGTTGGACTTGGAGGGTTAATGAGGTTATTTTATACTCTGCAAAAAAAGTTGATAATATCACACTAAAAAGGATTATTGGTTCTCAGCTCCCGGGTTTGAGTAAATAACTATAGCCAGCAAGAGGAATTTGAGTGCCCCATAACTATAGGGCCACAAGGGAGCATTCTTGAAGACAACATTGTGGCACAGGCTTCTATGGAATTAGTTGCTGTAAAAGAAACAAACAACATTAGCAATCTTGGCTTTGTTTACTTAGTGTGCTGTTAAGTTCCAAAGTGGTAGCTGTGCTAGTCTAGTCAGGTGTCACTTTTAAAGACTAACAAATTTATTTATCACACAAGCTTTTGTGGGAGATAATCCCACTTTGTCAGATGCTTAAAGATGAGAACCTTATAGAATGGGACCGTGAAGCTTTCCAGATTTAGATCATTTAGGATCCTTTCTGTATGAAAATTTCATAATTGCAATAATCTGTAAGAGCTATGCCACGTTTTGTACCAATAGAAAGGTTGTAGCCTGCTAGGAGTGATTATATGTGTTAGAAGATGTGAACATGTTTATTATATCTATATTTCAATTTTTTGTGATTCTGGAAAACACCCAGACAGCATGTCTGCAACCATTGTCTCCTTAATGGCCCATTAAGGGAGCTCACAGAGACAGAAACCTGCTCAATAAGTCACCAGCATTGATGATGTGACAACTCCATTTTGATTTGCAAGGATCTTGCACAGCATGTGGAAGGCCAGAGGTGATAAAATGGTGAGCTCCATTTTATCTTCAGTCTCCTGTCTACAACCTGTGATGCTATCTGGGTCTACTGGACTGTTTGATTATTTTTTGTATTAGTATTGCATATTTGCAATAATCCATATGTGATATGCCATGTTTGGTACCAATAGAAAGGTTGTAATCTGCTAGAAATGATATGGTTTATATATAGTTGTCAAATCTGTATTAGAAATTAGGAATATGTTTGGTTTTATTTATGTGCCAAGTTATTTGAGTCTAGGACAATCCCAGACTGGGTGTCTGCAAAACCATTGCCCTCTTAATGGCCCATTAAGGGAGCTCCCAGCTACAGTGGGACTAAGAAGAAACCTGGTTAATAAGTCACCCAGACTGACCATGTGACTCAACTCTATTTTGATTTGGCAAGGGCTCTGAGAACATGGGGAAAGCAGAGGTGATAAAAGGCAATGGCCCTATATCCATTTGGTCTTCAGTCTTTGGTCTCCAACCTGCAATTAACTCCGTCCTCTGGACCTATTCTGCTGCACTGAATAAAGGACAAAGACCCACCCAGGTGCTGGGTGTATACCCGAGGACTTGGCCTAACCTGCAAATTACTGATTCTTCAAGGACTTGCTTTCTATGGACTCTAAATCATTTCTATGTATGTGATTCCAGTTGACACTTTGACATCTCTCATATTTTGTTTCTTTTCATTTTATATTAAACTTTTAGCGGTAGTTACTAAAGGATTGGCTGGCAGTGTGATATTTTGGCTAAGATCCAAGTCTATATTGTTTCGTGTAATGTGGCTGGGCTTTTGGGGTCAGGAGAATCTATTTCTTCAAGAGACCCACTGGTTAGGCAGGGACTGGAGGAGCTGACGTGCAGTAAAGGGGGCTGTTTTTGTTTTGTTATGGTTTGGGATGACCATTGTGGGGAATCAGCAGCATGTTTTGTGACTTACTGAGAGACTGGTTTAAGTACTACCTGTCAGTGTTTGGCGAGTCTGGCTTCCAGTTTTGCAGCTTGCCCTGATTTTTACACATTCAGGAGGTTATCCCAGAAGCCCCGGTCACGTTGGCATAGTCGACAGGATTATTGCAATTATGAAATATTAGTATAAAAACAGTCCTAAGTGCTCTTCTAAGTCTAGATTGCATCACAGGGACCAAAATAAATGCAGGGGAGAGTAAGTCAAAATCAAAGCAGTTGTTGGGATTCAAACAGTGGAGTACAGAAATTAGTAGGGAAGTAAGTGGGGGACAATAGAAGTAAACTTACCTGTTGTAATGGAAAAAGAAGCCATAATCTTTATTCAGGCCTGAGTTCATGGAGTCTAATTTGCATGAATTCCAGTTCTGCAGTTTCTCTTTGAAGCTTCCATTTGCCTGAGTACAGCTATTCACAAATCATAAATTGAGTGAGTAAAGAGATTAAAGTGTTGGTTTTTTAATGCTGTTATTTCCAATGTCATACTTGTGTCCATCTCTATAACTCATGGGTAGCTTTTTCTCACTTCTCTAAGAAGCATGGAGAATCAGAATCTCTGCAACTTCAGTGATGTTTTGCTACCAAAGAGTTCGGTCTAGAGAAGCTCCCTTCTGTCATAGGGTCTCTGGAAGAGCACTTGTTATGTTACTAGGTAATATTACAAATGTGAAGTAGTTTCCAAAACCTTTGACTGGAATCCTCTTCTCTAACTCCCATGGCACATTCTGTGACTTCTGCTTCATAGTGTTTTACCAGCACATATTCTCAGATTGTTACCTTCCAGGGATTTTCCTTCTGTAGCTGTTTCAGTACACTGGGCATGGGCATGTTACTCTATTTCAGCAAAACAAATCAGGAGTCCTGACAAGTTCCACAGGGGCAGCTGTGTTAGTCTACATCAGCAAAACAAACAAGGAATCCAGCGCTGCTTTTAAAGACTAACAATGAGCTTTCATCAAAGAAAATCCCACTTTGTTGGACGTTTGAAGATGGGGAACTTACAAAATGGGAGGAAAATAGCTGTAGGGAAACAAATCAAAGAAATTCTTTAAATTCAAACTGAGGTCAAATCACCTGTTGTAATAAGGGGGAAAAAACCCAAGATCCCTATTTAGCCCTAATCTTTAGGGTGTCAAACTCATTTGATATAAGGGGCCGCATTGTAGGGCGAGACACTTGCCACAGGCCAAAATAGGCCCCTGCCACCTACTTAGCACTCTCTTGCTGTAGAAGGCAGTGTGGTGGTGGTGGTGGGGGGCAGCTATGCAGGCCCCACATTGCTCCACTGGCAATGGGACAGTGGTGTATCAAAGCTTTCTTGTACTTAGGGGGCAAATCTGAGTTGCCCCTTCCCCCCCCCCCCGGCCCTATGCAGCCCCTTCCTCACTTAGGGCAGGAGGGGTCCCAGCTGCTGGGAACTCTCCTGCTTTGTATGGGGGGGCAATGCAAAGGGAGGACATGAGGAACAGGGGGAGACAAAGGTAACAGCCCCAGATGCCAGATAACTGCTCCTGGGCTGGTGTAGTCCCAAAAACCATGTGCTGGCAGATTTTACCATATCAGTTTCTGTCCAAACAACCCGAGTAACAAAATCTGCTGGCCCATGTTTTTTGCCAGTACAGGTGTCCTGCACCAGGTCTGGATTAGAAAGGCCCCAGCCCAGGCTGCCCACTTTTAGGGTGCCAATTAGCACCCCTGCCCTCCCACCACACAGGGCAGAATGATGGTGAGGTGGGGTAGCCACAGCCCACCAGTACTGGAGGTTGAAAAAAAAGATTTGGGCACAGGCACTGCATCTAGCCCTTTCCCCAGCATACACCCCCACCAGGGCCTGCACCGAGGGCCATAACCAGGGGTTTGGGGACCCGGGGCAAGCAGCCCCAAAGGCTCCCCTGGGCCCTGATCCAGGACCCATCTGTCTAGCAGCAGGGAGGTAACTCTTCCGCCCTGGCAGCCGGAGCTGGGCAGATGGGGACCCTTCTCCCCACTGCGGCCAGAGCTAGTAGCAGATGTCTCTTTTCCCTGCCATGGCCAGACCCAGGAGAGGAGGGGTCCCTTCACCTCGCTGTGGCCAGAGCTGGCAGCGGGTGGGGGGGGGGAGGTCCCCTCCCCACTGCAGCCAAAGCCTGGTGGGCAGCCTCTTCCTCAGCTTCCAGAGGAATGTGGCTTTAAGGCACATTCCTCTTTGGGACCAAGAAAGGTCTACTCCAGCACCCTTTCAAATTCATGCCTAGGGCAAAGCCCCATTCATCCCACTGTAGTTACAGCCCTACCTGCACCTGCCTCTCCTTCAGCAGCCTGGCTCTGCTCCCCTGCTGCTCCTCGCGCCCCAGCTTCCATCCCCCCAGTGGCACCCCTCCACAGCCCCATACCGCAGCCCAGCTCTGGCCTACACCCCTGTACCTCCCAGGCATGGCAGCTCACACCCTGGCCACCTCTCAGAGCCATGTAGCTTGGCTCTGCCCTAGCTTCTCAACACCCCACAGGGCTTCCTCTCCCCTTTCCACATCCTTTCCCAGTGGGGCTGAGCCACACTCCTGAGGAACAGCCACAATGCACCTGGGGTCAGGAACAGGAAGAATTTTAAATTCCCTTCCTCCACCCCTGCCCTGGCTACATTCAGCGGGCAGAAGGGCAGCAGTTCCTCTTGCTGCTCCAGGTGCTGGGTTGGGGCCAGAGTTCCAACACCGCACCTGCACAGCATCTCTTCCTGCCCTGCCCTGCTGGTTGCCCACCCAGGGAGTGAAGATCAGCCAGCATCTCGCTGAGGCTTTCTAGGGGTAGGACCCTGGTTAGAGCAGCTCCATTCAACAGAGTTCAGGCTGCTTTGCCCTCAGCTACCCCCCACCTCACAAGTGCTGAATGGAAGCTGTTGGCCCCCAGGCTGTGGATCAGGCTCATTCAGTGCTAGGGGAGGCCTGGGGCAAAGTGGCCCAAACTCCACTGAATGGGCCCCCTCCAACCAGAGACTGCCCTAGCCCTGCCCCCAGAAAGCCTCCAACAAATGCTGGACTGGGCTTTTTGTCCCCTAGGGTGAGGCAACTGATCAGAGACAGGGCAGGCAGGAACACTGCCTGCTCTGCAGTGGAGGGATGTGGGTTTCCAGCCTTGGTCTCCCTTCTAGCATTGTTCCCCCCAGCACCTCTTCCCTGTGCGCTGAGAGGGGGTATGGCGGGGCTGCAGTGAATTAGCTCAGAGGCTGGGCACACTGTTTTCCCACCCCCACCCTTGCCTTCAGCTAGCTGCCAAAGGCAAAGGCACAAAGTAGGATTTTCTCTCATGAAAGCTCATGCGATAAATAAATCTGTTAGTCTTTAAGTGCCATAAGACTTTCTTTTCCTGCCAAAGGCAGAGCAGCCCCTGCTGTTCTGCGGGCTGGATCAGACTTGTCCATAGGCCAGATGTGGCCTGCGGGCAATGAGTCTGACAGCCCTGCCTAAAGCAACAGTGTCAAATCTGCATATGAATTCCAATTCTGTAGTTTCTCTGTGAAGCTTTGATTTATCCATTTGTTTAAGTACAGTTATTAACAAATCATCCATGGAGTGAGCAGGGAGATCGAAGTGTTTCCCTGTTTGCTTTTGAATATTATTTCTGATGTCAGATTTGTGTTCATTTATTCTTTTGCACAGAGACTATCCTGCTTCTCCAATGTATAAGGCAGAGAGGAGCATTGCTGGCACATGATGGAATAAATCACATTGGTGGCTGAGCAGGTAAACGAACCCTTGATAGAGTAGCTGGTTTGATGGTCCTGTGATGGTATCTTTTGTGCAGCTATGTGGGCAAAGTTGGCAACATGGTTTGTTACAGGGCTATGTGCCTGCTTTAACATTTCTGTTGTTGGTCTGCAATTGCTGGTGTGTATCTGCTTAAGGTTAAGGGGTTGTCTGTAAGTGAAAAGAGATGCCTCCCGAGTTGAGAGCAATGTTCCCCCAAAGCTGCACAGCCACACAGCTCCCCCCTGCTGCACTGTGCAGGGGACACCACCCCCCACCCACAGCTAGCAGCCAGAGCCCCTACCCAGGTGGAAGACGCTGTCTTCCAGTTGGCAGAGAGCTGCGATTTATTGAAACTCCCACTCAGAGAAGCTCTGACCAAGTGTGCTCTGAACACCTGAGCATGCTCCATCAGTGCTTCTCTGGCTCCAGGAGCTGTGGCTGGCACCCACACAGCCAGGTAAGAGTGGGGGGGCAGGGGGAGTCAAGCCAGCACTTACCAGGAGAGCAGCAGGGGGGAGCATCACACCCAGGGGTGTGTGCATGCAAGATCGGGCCTCCTGGGGTGGAGGGGGGCCCACGCAGTGAGCAACTTGTGTTGCTCAGCTGCTTGAGAGAGTGAGTAATTGTAGACTAGGCTGTGGATCCTTGATGATGTGCTGTAAGGCAGTGCTTTTCAAACTTTTCTTAGGACCCAGTTGAAAACAAATAATTTATGCCCATGCCCCAAGGACTACATCTCTGAGCAATGCATTCCAGTCTTTATGCAGCATCAGCAGGATGCACTGTGACCCATTACCAGGTCCCAACCCAGTTTGAAAACCAGTGCTGTAGAAGTTTGACTTGGGGGTTGTAGGTGATGAACATTGTCTTGTTTTCCTGTCTTGGGCTCCTCTTGTAGTAGTTGAATTCCTAGTACCCATCTGACTCTGTCAATCTGTTGGGTTTTTTTGTTTTTTTTTTGTGCGTCCCCAGGTGGACAGTGTAAGTTTAAGAATACTTGGTAGACTAAACATTTATTTAATGCATGAGCTTTATGCGCATGACAGCTGATGCATTAAATAAATTTGTTAGTCTCTAAAAGTGCCACAGGACTTTTGTTTTTCAGTACACCCTATACAGTGGTATAAAAATAAGTGATTATCCATTGGCTCTGCTATCAGCAAGGAGCACCACCTAGTGGTGCAACAGAGTTGTTTTAAACATTTTGCCTGTATCAGCAACAGAATTTTTGTCCTTGCCTGCTGAATCTGGCACTCCTCGTACAGGGCTACTTTAAAAAGCTAAACACTAAATACTTAGCTATGAGAATATCTTGTGTGGCATACAAAATATATTTTTAAAGTTCATCAGAAGTAGGAAACCTGCCAAACCACTAGTGGGGCTACTGGATGATCGATGTGCTCAAGGAGCACTCAAAGCAAGGGCCACTGCAGAAAAGCTAAGTGAAATTTTTTGCATCAGTCTTCACTGCAGAGGATGGGAGGGGGATTCCCACTGATGAGCCATTCTTTTTAGATGAGAAATCTGAGTAACTGTCTCAGACTGTGTCAGTAGAAGAGGTTTGGGAATAAGATGATACACTAAACAGTAACAAGTCACAAGAACACATGAGATTTGAAGCCATTCAAGTACTACACTGTAGAACTGGTGTGTAATCTACTATTTAACTCAGACTCTCTACTAGCTGACTGGAGAATAGCTGATGTAACACCCAATTTTTAAAAAGGCTCCAGAGGCAACCCTGGCAATTACAGGCCTAATCACCTTACTTCAGTATCAGGCCTATTGGTTAAAACTACAATAAAAAAATAGAATTCAGATACCAAGGCGAACATGAGCTGCTGAGGGAAGAGTCAACACAGCTTCTGTAATGAGAAATCATACCTTACCAATCTATTAGAATTCTTTGAGGGTGCAGATAAACGTGTAGGTAAGGGTGGTCCAACTGATACAGTTTAGCTGGACTTTCAGAAAACCTTTGACAAGGTTCTATACCAAAAGCTGTTTTGCAAAGTAAACAGATATGAGATAAGAAAAAAACATACTCTGACAGATCGGTAGTGATTAAAAGACAGGAAACAGGTAAGAATAAATGCTGTTTTCATGATTGAGAGAAGTAATTAGTAGGGTCCCCCTACCTTAAATGTGCTGGAAAGGGGGATAAAGAACAGGGAGATAAAGTTTGCAGATGATAGAAAATTACTCAAGATATTTAAGTCCAAAGCTGACTGCCAGAGTTATAAAGGGACTTCAAAAAACCAGACAACACCATGGCACATCAAATTCAACACTGGTATCATTAAAGGAATGTACATTTCAAAACATTAATCTCAACTAGACATTCAAAATGATAGGGTCTTGTTAACCAGTCAAGAAAGCGATCTTGGAGTCAGTGTGAATATTTCTTTGAAAACATCTGTTCAATGGCAGAAGAAGCTAACAGAATGTTAGAAAAAGCGATCTACATAAGACAGTAACATCATAACACCTCTCTATAAAAATGCATTAAAAATGGAAAAGGTACAAAGACAGGCAACAAAATAATTAAGGGTATGGAACAGCATCTACATGAGGCAATATTAAAGAGTAGGACTTTTCAGCTTAGAAAACAAAGAACTAAGGGAGATATGACGTGGGGAGAATGGACTAAGTGTTATTCACAGGTGGGGGGGGGTCACCCAATGAAATGAATAAGCAAGAGGTTTAAAAGAGTCATGAGACACTTAAGATTAACAAAATTATTTATTGCATTAGATTTAAAACAAAGGCACAGTAGTCAACCTGTGACATTCATTGCCAGGGAACACTGAGAAGACCAAAGTGTAACTTGCTTCAGAAGAGAACAGCTAAATCAGTAGCTACCAATCTTTTTGGCTCTAGGACCACAGATGATATTTTCACAGCCCTGAAGGGCCACCAGCGTCTGCCAGCAACTCCCCCTCCCCCAGTTTCATGCTCATTGATCTTCCATCTCTGACAGCTGCACAAAACCACACACATCCTGTTGCTCTGCGCACACTGTCTTGGTACCCATGCAGTGGTTCCCTTCTGCAACAGGCAGGCCAGATCCGTGCCGCCCTCCCCTCTAGCAAAAATCCCGGCACTCTAGGCAAAGTACTCTGCTGTGCTCCCTGCTACAGCCAACAGGATGGGTGGCTTTGCTCCCATCCCTTTGGCTGCAGCAAAGAGCCTGCATTGGTCTTTTAGCCCTCCAGAAATACACTTCAACTGGGTCCTTCGGCAGTGACTCCATTCTGCAGCCAGCAGGAAGGCAGCTGCCATGGAACACAGGCTGGGAACCACTGAACTAAATATCTGGAAGATAGGGCCACGAGTGGTTATTGGCCCAGAGGGTCTTGGATACAAGCCTGTTTTCTCTGTACCCTAAACCAGCCTAAACGCCAGGCGTTGCAGCAGGCGTGTCAGACAGAAAGTGGAGGGGGCGAAGCGCCACACCGCTCTGCGTAAGTACAGCCAGTCTTACGCAAGACCCACTTCCCCTTCCACAGAGGCCTCAGCGCCCGGCCTCCCCCTCAGCCCGCCGCCCCCACGTTTGCGGAACCCCCAAGGAGGGCAGTTGGGGCTGATCAGTGACGTCACGTCTAAGTGTCGGTTAACTCCTCCCCCAGAGCAGGCTCGCGAGCTGACCGTTACTCCCACAAACCGCAGCTTCCCCGCGGGGGAGGGGACGGGCCTGCCTACGGAGACGAGTCCCGCGGCTTCCGCGCCACAAAGGCCGCCCGCGGTCCACGTGGGAGGGACGCGCTACAGCAGCGGGCCCGGACCCGCTTCCTCCAGTGGTTCCCTCAGGCCAGAGTCAGCGTCTCCGCCGCTACCTAGCGTGCCGGCCCCGCCCCGCTCCTGTCCTTCACCCGGCCGCGCGGCCAGGCCCGTCTCCCCGCCCTGGAGGCGCCGCATCCGCTCGCTCCCAGGGGGCGTGTGAGGCGCAGCCGGGCGGGCCCTGAGGCACCACGCGGGCAAACATCAAACCGTGACCGCGGACGCGCGGCCCGGAGTCACGGGCAGGCGCAGGCAGCGCCACGGCCGCTCGGGGGGGCGGGGTTTGCAGACTGCCGGACCCCGCGCTCCCAGCCGCCAGTAGCGGGCGACAAAGCGGCTCCGGCTCCGCCCTCTGTAGTCCTGGGCGCGGCGGGGGGCTGGTGCCCGCGCACTGTGTGGGGTGGGGGTGGGGCTCGGAGCGCGGCGCGGTGACGTAGCGACTGTGGGCGGGGCGTGGAGGCGGTGAGTCCCGGCCGCGCCGCGTTATGGCTAAGACCGTGGCCTATTTCTACGACCCGGACGTGGGCAACTTCCATTACGGTGAGGGGCGAAGGGGCAGCGACCCCGGCTAGTGCCGAGAGGAACGGGCCGGGCCGCGGTGTGGGGGGTCGGGCTATGGAGCTGGCTCTGTGCATCTGGGGGAGGGGAGGGAGTTCTGGCTCTGGGGGAGGGGTATCTGGGTATGGGTCTGCTGCGTGTGCCTGTGGGTGCTGACTGTCTAATTCTCTTCGCAGGGGCAGGACATCCCATGAAACCTCATCGCCTTGCACTGACGCACAGTTTGGTGCTTCACTATGGGCTCTACAAGAAGATGATTGTAAGCATCACTTATCTGATGACTGTGAGATTCAGATCTCTGGGGAGCAGTGTCTAGGCTGTGTAAAGCCCTGCTGTGTACGCTGCAGACATAGCCATGTTTAAACGTTGTTATGGAATGTGTTTGTCTGAACCTTTTTATAATATGGCTTACTTTTGGCTGTGTCCAGGTGTCATGTGATCATATTAGGGTTAAGTGGGTCTCTATCTACTCAGTATGCGCTAAGCTATATGTGCTACGTGCTGATTTCTTCTCTGTTAAGGTCTTCTCTGTGTTAGGATTCTTTTTTAAAATTTCCCACTGTTCCTACCATTGGCACAGCTTCCCTCTGTTGCTGGAGCATAGGTGGGAGTCCTGGTGTGGACAGGGTTCCAGGTGAACTCTGGTACTTGTATCCACATGAGCTTCCTGCACACCAATCAGTAACTCTAGGCACTGATGATGAAAATATCACTGATTGCTGGTGTCTTCTCTACAGTAATTCATTCACTGTTGCTAGTAGATGTGGAACTGAAGCAATGGGATGGGAGATCTTATTTATACTGTCCTGGTAGGAACATAGCCACTAACTGCTGAAAAAGATCTGGGCATCATTGTGGACAGCTCTATGAAATCTGCTCAACAAACAACCATAGTCAAGAAAGCAAAATAAATGGTAATGTGTCTTAAGAAAGGGCATGTTTTAATATACATCAGTTGTACCCACATCTTGAAGTACTGGATTCAGTTCTGTTACCCCCTGTGTAATACTCTACTGGAATTCTGTGGTCTTCTTAGCAAAACATCAGATGAAAAAGGGCCAGATATTAATTTGAGCTTTCAAAAGCCTTTGCCAGAGTATTTCTCAAAGTGCTGTAGAGGAAAGCTGTCATGCTGCAAGAAGTAAAGTTGAATCATAGATAACTGGCTATGGACAGGCAACAAAAGTAAGATTAAATGGTCTATTTAAAACATGTTTAAGCTTGCTAGTTCTGGTCATGTTTAACAATCTGCAGCAGGGAATGAATGGGAAGGTAGTAACATTGGCAGATTCAAAACTACTGGTAACAGTGAGACCAAGAATGTACCATGATTCCAGAAATAGTTGGCCACTTATCTGGAAAATGAGAACATCTAGTGATACCGAAATAAGGATTCAGTAAATAAAACAAAAGTATTGCAAGGGGTATAAGCCCTTATGCTATGGAGTGTAAGCCAACTTCTCACTCATGGGGCGTATAAAGAAATTTTTCCTCTTTGGATTAGGTATTCCATAACCGTTTATGGCAGATTATGTTGTCTCTTCTTTTGAAATATTTAGATGTGTAGCCTGAAAGATATTTAAGTACTTAACTTCCATTGATCTCAGTTAGTGAGGCACCTTACAACTTTGAGGATCTAGGCCCTAATACTGGGTTCTGAATATTAGGCTAGGCAGTTCACGTGTTCCTGCAAAATTTAGATTCTTCAGAATTTGAGACAGGTTTCAAAGTGATGTAATAAATTGAGAGGATTGAGCAGCACAACAGGTGAAAGTCAGTGCACAGAAGTGCAAGGTAGCTCACATTGGACAGAATAATTTGAATGACTTATACACAGTGCTTTTTTTTGCTTACCGGGGGGGGGGGGGAAGGTGCCAGTACTCTTCTTTCCCCTGCTGACCCTGCCCCCAGTTGGGAAATGGGACCAGCAAAAAAAAGTGCTAGTAGTCCGTATCCGTGCATGCCATCATAAAAAAAGCACTGCTTATAGCTATATCTGCCTTAAATTAAGAAAAAAGACCTGGATAATTTAGTGACAGCTCCTGTATGTGCAGTTGTGGCTGAAAAAGTAACCACAATGTTAAGATCCGTAATAGATAAACTGAAAGAAAATATTTTCAGTGTTATGTTATTACCATAAATCAATGGGACACATTTTCACAGAATATTGTATTCACCTTTGGTGACTGTCTCAAGATATAAAAGAAGCAGGAGGTCCAGAGAAATGGTGAGAACTTGTGTCTGAAGTTTAGAAAGGAAACAGATAAGAAGGGGCATGATGCAAGTGATGTAGAGAAGAATAATTCTCTCAATATAAGAGCAAAGGGGTGTTCAATAGAATAAAAGTCTAAAAACTGAACTGGTGCCCCGATGCATACTGTTTTGAGTTGGCCTTTGCAAATTCTCATTTGTAAAATGTATAGTCCGATGCTGCTAAGTTTAGAGAATCTTCTGGAAGAACTGTGTTCATTGGGACCACCTGGATGCCCCCTTGCATTAATGATCATTCTGAGCAAAGTTTAAAAGGGGCTTGTGTGTGTGTGTGTGTGTGTGTGTGTGTGTGCGCGCGCGCGCGCGCCCATTTATGTCTCCTACTACCGTGTAGTTTTTTTGATATTGCAATACATAGTCTATGCCAGAGATGTTGCGGGCACGTGCCCAGAGTCCCCGGTGCCGGTGCCCCCTGCCTCTCCTGTCCGTGTCTACCACTGGGTTTTCGGGGCTGGGCAGGCTGCAGTGGTGCTTGCCTTTCTCGTCTGGATAGCTGGGGCTGGGCAAGCCGCGGTGGCGCCTTCCTCTTCTGGGCTGGGCCACCCACGGCAGTCATTGTCTTGCCCGGCTCTGTCCCTGGCCGGGGATCAGGGGCTGGGCTGACAGAGGCAGGAGCCTGGTGCGCCGACTCTGCACTGTGACCAGGGAGGGGGCTGTGACCTAGGGGGCAGAGCCAGGGCTGGGCCCTGGGTCTTTCCCTGGGGCAGTGATGCTCCTGGTCTACGGGCGGTTTCTCCATGACTGCATAGGTACAATTCCTTCATCAGTTGGCTCAGTTGTTGTTTGTGATCTTTGATAGAGATGAAGAAAAGGTTTAACTGTTGGGGATTGTGACCCTCAGTGTTCCCAGAGCATATACATATTGTCTACTGTGCATTGGGGAAATCTCTTTAGCCAGCTGTTGTACTGTATGTTGTATCTTTCTACCTCTTGCATAAAAGGACACGTATGCTCAGTTCCATGTATTCCTGATGACTAATGCACTTCCTTGCAACAGGAAAGCACCATGTAAATAATTTTCCTTACCACAGAGACCCTATTGCAGATGATACTCAACAAACATGTCACCATATTTATAGAAGCCTGCAAATATGCAGATATTTGCTTTACATCTCGGATGGGTGCTGGTCCAGCTTTTGTATCTAGAGCCCAGCAAATCTGTAGGTATCCACAGACCATGTCTATGGCTCACAAGTCAGAAGTGGATACAAATTGCGTGCCCGTGCATCTCTTTCCTAGAGTAGAATTTGATGTGTGGAAAGGGGGATGATATGAAGCACTATGGAGTTTAGCTACCACCACGCTCATCAGCATCTGTACTCTGCTATTCCCATTCAGCACTAGCATTCCTCACCCAGAATTCTTGTGCAGCACTCACCCCTTCCTTCTCATGCACACCCACCCTAAGCCAGCATTTCCTAGCTTAACAATCACCTGCATCCAAAACCAGTCATGGTTTCTTACCATGATTGCAGTATATCATGACCACAAATGATTGGGTGAAATAGTTACAACTGATTATGGGATTAGGGTCATGAGAGTAAGTTGGAGCTGGTTTTCAAGTGCTCATAGACCAGAGGTGGGCCTCTAGTTGGGCCTGGCCAAAGCACAGCAGCCACTCCTGCTTCTGTCCCCACCCCTCTCCCAGCACTTGGGCTCAGTAATGCTGTCCTGGCAGGAGTGTGGTAACCGTCTCCCCATCCCAGCCCCACCCCTTCCCCATCATGTGGCCAAACCATGGCAGCCACCCTCCTCACCCCAGCATGTGGGCCCAGTAGCACACTGACCAAGCATGGTGACTTCTTCTAGCCCTGCCCCTCTCCCACTGCCTGTGACCCACCTTACCATGGATGTGACTCTCAGGCCAAAAAGTTTGGTCACCCTTGTCACAGACTCTTAAGAAAAGAAGGGGCCATTATGATCATCTAGTTTGATCTTCTGCACAATGCAGGCCACAGAACCTCACCCATCTACTCCTGTAGTAGACTCTTAACCTATGACTGAAATTCTCATTATTGAAATCCTCAGATCATGGTTTAAAGACTTCAAGGTACAGAGAACCCACCAGCACGTGACCTGTGCCCCATGCTATGGAGGAAGGCGACCCCCCACGGGACTCTGCCTTAGTGGAGTATTCTTTCACTGCCCCAAATATGCGATCAGCTAAACCTAGAGCATCTGGGCAAAACTAACCAGCCAGTCAGAAGCACAAGAAATTCTCTGTAGTGACTCCAAACCCACCTTGTCTGACATCCAATCACAGGCCATTGGGCATATTTACCAAGTAGTCAAACTTCAGCTAATTTCTAAATTAGGCTCTCCCATCATGCCATCCTCTCAATAAATTTATTAAGTTCAGTGTAGGCTTACCCCTGCCCCCAATGCTCCCAGAAATTCACTCCTCTATGGTGAGAAACGTTCATCTAATTCTAGTCTAAGCTTCCTGAGATGTTTGAGAAGCCTTTGTCTAAATGATGGACTTTTTCCAATTGTGATGTGTTTTCATTGCAGTGAAGTCACAAGTTTTTGTCATTAGAAGAGGGGTGTCAAACTTAATGGGCTGTGGGCTGGAAGTGGCCCCCAAGGGTGCTTATCTGGCTCTTGGAGCTGCTGCCTGAGGTGCGGCTGTGCCGGGGGAGGGGGGGATCTGCAGCAACAGTGAACAGCAAAGACAGGCTGCCAGTAGAGCAGGGGTGCATGCATGTGCACATACATGCATGCACACTGACTCACTCGCATGATTTGGGTCACAGCTCAGTGGAACAAAGGAAGTGATCCAGCCACCTCCACCTCCACCTCACCTGTTCACTTTCAATCAGTCAACGTGCTAGTCTGATTGACAGCATGGTGTGCAACCCACAAACAAGAAAAGGAAAAAGTAGGAGGGCCCACTTGGGTAATGAGTCAGTTGAAGGCCAGCTGGGACTGAGCCCAACCAATGGCCAGCGTGCTGAATGACTGACAGTGGGGGGAGGAAGTAGGGAGCCCAGCCTGCTATGACTGAGACTCTGATTGCTACCATGGGGTTGCAGTAGGGGAAGTGGAAAGGGATGGGGTAAGGGAGCTGCACAGCAGGGGAAGAGGGCCTAGAAGCTGCACAGCAGGGTTTGGAAGCTAGCATGGGGAAGGAGAGCCCACAGGGCAGGGGGAGGGGAAGGTGTTGGGTAGCCTTTGGGGTTGGGGAGGGGACGGGGAAGCCCATACTGCTCTGAATGTGGCAGGGGAAAGGGATGGGGAGACTGCGTAGACATATGGGCTATGTCAGGTGTCTTGCCCTCCAGTGTGACACACCACATTGAAATAGTTTGACACCAGTGCATTAAAAGGAGATTATAAAAGTTGTGAACGTCTATCTTTGACCAGACAATATCAGTATCTCACCATATAGACCTCATAAACAGGAAACATTAAACACTAATATGGACTTCATCATAATTTCCAAACGGTGATCTCTTGTACTTGCCTTTTGAAGGTAGGCAACATTTTAATATTTTACCATTCGTTACACTGGCCAGGCTATTGGCAGTTAGTGATATCAATACAATATTATATCCACCCCCCCCCGAAAATATTAACATTCAAAATTCAAGTTGGAGGCTGTAAAATTTAGGAGATGTTGAAGTTGAGGTGGTATCGTGTGCACAAGGGGGATATGTTAAGGTTGGCAAACTTAATTCTGGGCTTCCTAACTTTTGAATGTTAACTTTTATTTTTTAAAAACTTAGAAGGCTGTGGCTTGGGGGAAAAAAGCCCAAACCCAGGAATTCCATGATCAGGAATCCTATTCCACGTGGGTTGACAGAGGGTGGGAACGTTAGGCACCTAACTAAAATGGCAGAGGCCTGTGCAGACAGAGTAACTGATGGAGGATGACAAATCACTACACTACCGACTGCTGTGTAAGTCAATCACTGGGAAAAATGAGATTGTTTGCTATGGTAGTGGTTCCCAACATTTTCTCTGCCAGGGCACACCTTGGCACCTTTAATTAATTTGAGGCACAGCACCATATAGATCCCAAATGAACTCATGAATATTCATGAGTCAGTGAACCAATCCAGAGCTCTTTGAGCAGTTTTTCAAAAAATTTTGTGGCACACCTGCTCAGATCTGATGGCACACCTGTGTGCTGTGGTATACTGGTTGGGAAACACTGTGCTATGGTATGTCACAGATTTTTGCTGGCAGCGGGAGAATGGTGAGGCTCTGGAATCTTGGGCTCTATTCAAGGCTCTTTCTGGGAGAGGGAAGTGTGCTCTACAGGCCATAGACCCTCCTATCCATGTTTCAGTCCTGTCTTCTCCCAGCTTCTTGGCGCAGTGTCCTCAGTTAGCAAACCCCAGTCTCTTTTTCTCCTTGGCTTTTGTCCCAATTGCTACCCATACAGACCTGGTCTCTGCTGTGGAGCCCCCAGTGTTCCCTCCTCCCTGCCAGGCAACTTCTCTATATTTGGCCAGTCTGCTGCCCTCCTTTGGGTTGCCTGAGTGCCAGCAATGGGACCGCTGAAAGCACAGGAAAGAGAGTTACTCTTATTTCAGTTCCTGGGGCCAGTGCCTCACCATGAAGTTGAAAGTGTGTTCAATGAAGATACAATCTTTGCCAGTGATGGTGCTTACAGATCTGTACTGCCCATGGGAAAACTCGAGTTTCTCCTTAAAGCGCTGCTCACATCATTCAGTTGCAGGTGTCTGTGTGCCACAGCACACGGAAGCTCGGAAAGTCTTCAGCCTTAGCTTGTCAGGTCAGGGCACGCGGCCACTGCCCCCCCCCCCCATGCTGCGACCGTGGCTATATAGGTGACCATGACCCTCCCAGTTCCTTTTTCTGCCCTTAGCGACGGTTTCGGATCAGCCAAGAAACTTGCGTAAGTGCCTGTCTTCTACTGCGAAATTCAAGATGCCTGGTTTCAAGCCATGCCTAGGATGCTGCAAAGCTTTCCCGCTCGACGATCCCCACAATAAATATCTCACATGCCTTAGTGAGTCCCATCTTGCTGAGAGCTGCTCACTCTGCCAGTCCTTCAAAAGGAGGACTCGCAAGGACAGAGAGCTGCACCCCTGATCCCTTACCAGGAGCAGCATGCAAACCTCTGATGCCGCCCGAGCCCTGAGTGCTCTGCTGGCTCACCCATCGGCCCCGACGCCGAAACCCAGGGACCAATCTCTGGTGCCGAGCCTAAAGTCTCGGTCGACGCCCCCTTCGGTACTGTCGGGGCACTGAACACCATGGCCGCAGAATCAACCCAGCGCTGAACCCAAAGTGGGACTGCCAGCGGCACCGCCAGTGCTGCAGGCTTCCA
Organism: Podocnemis expansa; assembly: GCA_007922195.1. Taxonomy (NCBI): domain Eukaryota; kingdom Metazoa; phylum Chordata; order Testudines; family Podocnemididae; genus Podocnemis; species Podocnemis expansa. Next base: position 35,647,182 of record ML682007.1, on the reverse strand, counting down.
CGTCAGTGCAGACACATCCTCCAGTCCACAAACTGGCACTGCGGAAGAAAACCAGCTCAACATCGACTGTGGCACTGGGAGCCCAGTCGGTGCAAGGAGTGGCTCCACCCACCCACCCACCCAGGACCGCCTAGCCCGTTGCCGGCACCGCAGGCCGGCACTGGGGACTGCTCTCCGGCCTCCTTCCCACACTCCTCCTGAGATGTGTCAGTGCCGTGCTCCCAAGCTCCCTCCCACGGATCGGCGTTGACTTCACCTCCAGCCTCAGTACAATCTTCTCCTCTCAAGATGGTAATAAGGATAGGAGAACATTTGGGGAAATGGCACCGTAAGCGCTCTCCCTCGCCCACGCCTCGCTGCAAGCACAGATCACGGGCCCGCCTGAACCAACGGGGCCCTGTCCTTTGGGTACCGCACTGCAACCTAGCCGAGGCCACTTCCCTCTGCACCATCTGGAGGCTGGAGCATCTTTTAACGACTGGTCACACGACTGGCTGGACATGGCCGCCAATGATACTTTAGCCTCACGACACTGCTCTGTCTGGTCCCCCTCACAGATTATGGATTCAGACTTCTCAGACAATGAACCCGGTCCTGACTCCATACGGTGGAGTAGATCACGGGCCCATTCTTCCTCTTCGTCTGACAAATACACCTTTGAGAGACCGATTGACTGTAACGAGGACTCTCATGCCCACCAGGAGTTGCTACGCCATATGGCAGCCAACCTGAACACGGACACGAAGCTCCACGGCATGAAAGACTCGAGGGCCATGCTCCGGTCACTGGGAATTTACACCCCGCAGCCTAGCAAATGCTCTCTAAAACCCCATCAACTCCTCCAACAACAACTTCAGCAGTTAAAACAACAGATCCAACTGCAGAGTACTTTCCTGAAGTCCCTCCACCTTTCTCAGCGCCACCTTGGGGATATGGACAGGGACAAGGTCTGTTCGGGGAAGAGTGAGAAGTCCCACGTTCCCCAGTTGGGTAGGCATGGGGAGGCCTCCGAACGCTCGTTGGGGAAGAAACAGCACTTTTGACTGTTACCACATGGCCAGCGAACCCACGAATCGACCGGTCCCCAACCACTTACACCGCTTCACACACCACTGGGCCAACATCACATCCGACCAGTGGGTCTTCGAGACAGTCACGGAGGGGTATCATATTCAGTTTCTTTCGATTCCTCAGGTCAGAAAACCACCCCCTTGTTTATCCCTTGGAAACCAGGAACTGTCCTACCTTTTCGAGATCGAATGCCAGAAACTTCCTTCCCTCGGAGCCATAGAAAAGGGTCCCAAGCAGGAGCAGGGAAAATGATTTTACTCCCGATACTTCCTGGTCCCAAAATCCAACGGGGACCTCCGACCTATTCTAGATCTTAGAGCCTTAAATAAACACATAAGGAAAATAAAGTTCCACATGATTTCCCTATCACACATCCTTCCATCTCTGTCTCCCGGGGACTGGTTCAAGGCCCTTGATCTGAAAGACGTCTACTTTCACATAGCCATGAGGCCCCATCTCAGGTGGTTCCTAAGGTTCATGGTGGCAAACAACCACTTTCAGTTCACTTCTCTCCCTTTCGGGCTCTCCCTGGCACCCAGGGTGTTCATGGAGTGCATGGCGACGGTCGCGGCATACTTGCGCAGACGGGGCATAAGAATTTATCCCTATCTAAATGACTGGTCAATAGTCAGGAAATCAAGCTCCCAAGTAGAGCTCCATGTCAAAGCAGTAGTGAGGCTCTGCGACTATCTGGGCCTCCATATAAACCAAGAAAAGTCAAAGCTCCACCCGTTCCAAAACCTAGAGTTCATAGAGGTGCGTCTAGATGCTCACAAGGGGTTAGCATTCCTACCCCGCTCCAGATTTTGGTCCATTTGTACCATCATTTTGGAGTTGCAAACATCCCCCATGACCACGGCCCGATGGTGCCTGCAGCTCCTTGGTCACATGGCAACCTCTACCTCAGTGATCCAGACGGCACGCCTGAGAATGAGGCCTTTCCAAATCTGACTTTCCACGGTGTTCCACTAATGGAGGGACTCCCTGGACAAGGTTCTGTCTGTCCCCCAGGATACTCTGGGGACATTTCAGGTTTGGAGGGATCCCCGCTATGCCATGGAGGGCATTCCCTTCAAAGACCTCAGGCCCTCAGTGACCTTAATAACGGATGCCTTGAACACAGGGTGGGGGGCCCACATCTCTGGGGGACTCCCCACTCAGGGGCTCTGGTCCCACACAGACTGTCCACTCCACATAAATGTGAAGGACCTAAGGGCCATCAGGCTAGCCTGCTTGACCTTCCTAGACAAGATGTGGGGCAGGTGGGTCCAGATCCTTTTGGACAATACCACAGTCGTGTTCTACACAAATCTGCAAGGGGGGGTTCATTCTACACCACTTTGCAAGGAGGCATGCAAACTCTGGGAATTGGCCATATGACACAACTTCCTCCCAGTGGCCTCCCACCAACCCGGGCTGGACAACAGGCTGGCAGATTCTCTAAGCGGAAAACTACTAACGAACCACGAGCTGGCCCTTCACGATGAGGTATTCTCCCTCCTGGTAGACAAATGGGGTGTCCCCCAGACAGACTTGTTTGCGACACAACAGAACCACAAGTGCCCCCAGTTCTGCTTCCTCAGGGGCCAGGAGGAGGGGTCCCTCACCGATGCCTTCCTCATCAGATGGTCAGGGCCCCTGATGTACGCCTTCCCTCCAGTTCCCCTTATACAGAGGGCTCTCCTGAAAACTGACAGGGACGGAGCGAACATAATACTAATAGCTCCGGACTGGCCCAGACAGCACTGGTTCCCACTCCTGCAGGACATGTCCATAGAGATCCCACTCCGCCTCCCACCGTGGGCAGACCTCCTGACGCAGGACTCGGGGCACCTTTGGCACCCAGACCCAGGCCACCTACACCTGATGGCCTGGATGCTCTCTGGCTCAGTGGACAGGAGGGACTTTGCTCAGACAGGGTTAAGAAGGTCCTGGTTGGTAGCAGAAGACCATCCACCAGGTCCACGTACACAGCCAAATGGAAGCGATTTTCCATTTGGGCCCGGGACAAGGGTGTAGACCCAATATCAGCCTTGATTCACCTGATCCTTGACTATCTGCTAGACCTAAGGGAAGGAGGCCTGTCTCCTTCTTCATTGAGAGTACATTTAGCGGCAATCTCTGCTCTCCACGAGAGTGGGGATGGGCAATCAGTTTTCTCCCATCCCACCTCTGTCAGATTCCTAAAAGGGGTGGAGAGACTTTTTCCTCAACTGCGTAAGCCCACCCTGCCTTGGGACCCGAATATCGTCCTCTGGGCAATGACAGAGCCGCCCTATGAACCCTTGGACTCACCCACCTTCCTGGTCTTGTCCTGGAAGGTGGTCTTCTTAGTAGCAATCACCTCTTCCAGAATAGTTTCAAAGTTAATAGCTCTCTCCTTGGAACCCCCATACATGAGGTTCTACCCGGATAAGGTGGTTTTGCATCACCACCCATGCTTCCTCCCTTAGGTGGCTGCCCCCTTCCGCCTTAACCAAGAAATTTGCTTGCCAGTTTTTTACACAGATCCCCAGCTTATGCATCCAGAGGAAGTGGCATACTTTGGATGTGAGGAGGGCTCTCCTAACTTACATCAAGCATACCCAGCTGTTTTGCAAGACTCCCCAACTGTTTATGGGGGTCACCGAACGTAAGAGAGGTTTACCAGTATCCTCCCAGTGTATTTCCAAATGGATTGTGAACTGTATCAAGGACTGCTACGGAAGGTCGAAAATGCCCCTTCCTGGAACTCTTAGAGCCCACTCTACCAGGGTGCAAGTGTCCTCTATGGCCTTCCTCGCCAAGGTCCCGATCCAAGAGATCTGCAGGGCCTCTATGTGGTCGTTGATTCATACCTTCACGATGCACTATGCTATCGCCCAGCAGGCTAGAGATGCTGCTGCTCTGGGCAGAGCTGTACTCAGTGTGGGTAGACTGTAACTCCTCCCACCGTCCATGGGTCCAGCTAGCAGTCACCTGTAACTGAATGATGTGAGCAGCGCTAGACAGAACAGTGGGTTGCTTACCAGTAACCGTCTTTCTTCGAGATGGGCTGCTCACATACATTCAGGCCCCTGCCACCGTCCCTGCTAACGGAGTTGGCGAAGTTATATGGGACTGGGAGGGTCAGGGTCACGGTCACCTATATAGCTGCAGTTGTGACGTGGAGGGCGTGTTGGCTGTGTACCTTGACCTGACAGGCTAAGGCTGAAAATTTCCAAGCTACCGTGCGCTGTGGTAGGTAGACACCTGTAACTGAATATATGTGAGCAGCCCATCTTGAAGAAGGATGGTTACTGGTAACTAACCCACCATTTGTTTTGTTTTTTAAATTCCTGCCTGAGTTCTTCATTCTTTGTGAATCTAATTTTGGTGTGTGTTGGCTTTTGTTCCCTCCTGGTTAAATCAGTGCCACAGGCTTGAGTCATTGGCATGAATAGCTCTGTTTTTTCTGTAACAACTCTTAAGTGGAAACTGATAGGCAACCACCTTGAGTCATTGCTTTCTTGCCTGACCATCCCAAAAAGTTCACCCCATATCCTGGCCAACATACGGTACTTGCAGATTATTACAGGGCACATCGTATTTGTCACAATGCATCTTTTGGCTTCAGAAATAGATATACTCTGCAAGATGAATGGGGCATGTGGATTCAATAATATGTCTACAGTCTAAGGCAGTGGTTCCCAACCTGTGGGCCATGGACAACTGGTGGGCTGTAGCGTGGCTCCAGGGGGGCTGTGGAGGGGCTGGGAGCTGGGACTGGAAGTGCCAGGGTCTCTATTGCCGTGGAGACCCAGGCTTCCTGCCAGCCAGCAGGAACTTCCCCCAGGCTAGGAGTTTTAAAAATTCTTGCCCTGAGCATGCAAAGCATGGAAGGGACCATGGGGGGCTGGGGGGGGGGGGAGCTTGGGAAGGGGAAGCCATGGTTGCAGCAGCTTCCCGGGGAGGGAGAGGGGGACATGGCCGTGGCAGCCCCCTTTCCCTGATAGAAGAGCAGTGGGCCACATTCTGCCCCATAGGGGCCACATTTAGCACATGGAGCAGCAGCATCTCATTCAAACCAGAGGACTGCAAACTTCATTTTCCTTGCCAGGGGGGTCCCCAGCCTTAAAAAGGTTGGGAACCCCTGTTCTAAGGTAATGTAGCACTTAAGCATTGAAGGGAAATTCGAAAAATACATGATTTCAGATGTGGATTCCAAGATACCTTTTTGAAAGTCTGAGGATGCTTGTTGGTCTCCATTTGCATCCTTCATAGAAGATCTCCTGATTGGGAAAAATAGCTTATTTGGTGGGCCTTAACTGAATTCTCAAGCTTCCAGTATTTCAGGGTTTTAAAATATAAATTGTTTAACTTCCTAACTTTTTAAACCTTGCCTTAAAATGACTGTGTTCTTTCAGGTTTTGTCCTTAAAAGCATGATACTTGTGTGACAAAGCCAGACCAGAAGACTATAAAAGGGTGCTCCTATTTGGTGGCTGGGTGGTGGGTGGGCACAGCCTTCCAACTGCTAAGACCCCTGCCTCAGCCTGAGGGGAGGTGGCACTGAACCTGGAACCAATAGATTACAGAGGACAACTAATGAAGAACAGGGATGGATGTGAAGGTCAAAGGTTCAAAATGAGGGACTTGGAGGGGGACACTGAGCAGAGAACCCCAGACAGCGCCCAGTGCTCCTGGAAGGTGTCGGAGCCAGCGTGGAACTCTGCCCAAAGGCGTGAATGGACGAGGGACCAGAAATAGGCCCCACATTCACAGGCCCCTACCTCAGCCAATCTCCTCTCCCTGGTCTTACAGATGGCAAACTTTGCATAAGCCAGGAGGAGGTTGGTGAGGAGGTCCCATGACTTTGTGGAGCTACGGATAGGGAGTACATACAAAAGAATGTGTAAGGAAAAGTGCAGCCAGAACCTCAGTAAGAGTTTCTGGAGGAGCGGCCGGAAGAGGGGCTGCAACCTGGCGCACTCTAGGTAGTCGTGCACCAGGGTCTCCCTCTCACTGCAGAAGGGGCAGGTGTCAGGGTGTGAGGTGAACCACGCCCATGCTCACAGGTCCATGCAGGAGCCGCCAACTGATGTCCCTGGCAGGCCGTGGGGTCAGGGTGGAGTACAGGCTGGCCCACCAGTGGTCCTCGCCCTCCGCAGATGAGATTAGGTCCCACCATTTGGTGTAAGGGCAGGACACGAGGGCAAGGAAGTGGATGATATGTAGCATGAGCGTGTACAGATATTGGCGGGGAAAGAGATCTTTCTCAGGCAATGCCGGCGTCTCTGAGATTGGTTGTGTTACCGCACTAGAAGCCGCACGGCGCCCATCTTCGCCCCTCCAGATTTGAGGATCTGAACCTGACTCCCATTGGAATGGCTGAGGGCAACAGAGGCCATCACCCATCCCTTCAGAATGGCAAGGGTGCTCCTATTGAAAGGAACGGTCGTGCCCACTCACTTCTAAAACCCCTCTCCTAGCCTATGGGGAGGTGGCACTAGACTGTCTTTCAAGTGATTTCGGGGAACAATGAATGAAATAACAGGGATGGGTGTGAGGTCACAGGTTCAGAATGAAGGGTTCTGAAAGGGATACCAAGCAGAGAACCTCGGACAGCTCCCACTGCTCCCGGAAGCTGTTGAGGAAGCCAGCAGACGCCATCCAGAGGAACTCTGCCCAGAGACGTGCGCAAACGAGAGACAGGAAATAGGCCCCACAATCGCAGGCCCCTCCTTAAGCCAAACTCCTCTCTCTGGTCCTATAGATGGCCTGTTTAGCGTAGGCCAGGAGGAGGTTGGCGAGGATGTCCTGCGACTTTGTGGGGCCACGGATAGGGAGTGTGTAGAGGAACGTGTGGAGAGAAGTGCAGCCAGAACCTCAATAAGAGGTTCTGGAGGATCTGGAAAAGGGGCTGCAACCCGGCACACTCTAGATAGGCGTGTGCCAGGGTCTCCCTCACGCCACAGAAGGGGCAAGCCTCAGGGCGGGGAGTGAACCGCACCTAGTACACATCCATGCTCACGGCTCCGTGGAGGAGCCACCAACTGACGTCCCAGGCGGGCCACAGGGTCAGAGTGGAGTAAAGGCTGGCCCACTGGGGGTCCTCGCTTTCCGCATATGGGATTAGGTCCTGCCATTTGGTGTCAGGGCGGGACCTAGGGCGAGGAAGTGGATGATATGGAGCACGAGCATGTACAGACATTGGCAGGGAAAGAGAACTCTCCCGGGCGCTGTTGCCAGCTTCTCCGGGATCAGTTGTGTTACCGCACTGGATGCCTTGCGGCGCCCATCTCTGCCACTCCAGATTCAGGAATCTGAACCTGACTCCCTTTCGATCAGCTGAGGGCAACGGAGGCCATCGCCTGTCCATTCAGAACATCAAGGGTGCTTGAGGGCAGATGTGTGAGCCTCAGGATGGTTAAAGACCTTTCCCTGCAGGTGGGGAGGAGGTGATTACAGCCTAACTGGACACACCTGAGGCCTGGAAAAGGCTGCTCCAGCCCTATTAAAAACCTGATCTGTGCTTGAAGCAGGGGGGAAAGCAACAGAAGGACAGACTTTTCCCCAAATCTAGGAAAGCAGAACTTCTTCTTTGAAAGAATTGGGGAAGAAGCAAGCTCTGTCAACAGGCTGTGAGGAGGGACTGAGAGTGCCCAGCTCCAGTACAACACCACTGCAGCTACAACTTGGCTAGGAAAGCCCAGTTACAGGTACTGCCCCACGGAGTTACAGACTGACCTACTGTCTGGAGTGAAGTGGGCCTGACCCAGTGGGGCCCAGATAGCCCCCTGCACTGCAGAACATTGCTGCTGAGAGATGTTGAGGGTAGGGAAGTAAAAGAGGACTTGCTTTGAAGGGGCAGATTTATGAAGAAAAGGTGTACTATACTTCACTGGGGAGAAGACTGCTACTTGGCATAACTGAGGGGCCGTGTTACCACACTTGCTGAACCTTGAACCCAGTTTAACAAACTCTCTGTTTGGGTACTTGCCTATTGTGCTCTGTAGTTGTATGTTTCCATAGGCTCCCACAGCAGTTCAGCTCATTTTTTTTCTGAAGTACTTTTAGTTTAAAATCTGCAAAATCAAGGATATGCGCCTTTACAACTCTCCATAATTCCAGGAGCAAATTTTTGTGCAACAAATAGATGAGTGGTTTTGTTTTGCAGCTCTGTGGCTTTGGCTGTGCAGGAAATTTAACAGCATAACAGTATCAGTATAATGAGACTGCTGTTTTCTTTTCTATTCTGGTATAACTCTATTCATGTGGGGAGTTAAACCTGTATAGATATGTGAGTACATATCCCCATGTAGACAAGTCCATCTTCCTCCAGTTTTTGTAAAAAACCAAAATTTCTTAATTTTGTTAAAAGTATCAATTTTAGTTAGCAAGAGTTAGGTAAATTTGTTATTATTCTACTGGCAGCTTTAATTTCCTCATATATGTAGTAGTCTTAATTGTTAACATAGCTAAATGTGTACTTTAATATATAAGAAGTGCAATGTTTGCCATCTTTTGAATCTGTCCTTACTTTTCTGAGAACTTCTATTTAAAATTTGGATGATGCTTGTTAAGCCGAGCACAGAACTGAGCATTTTTAGACCAACACAGTGATTTGGGGTATTTGTCTATTCAGAGTTAATTTGGGAGTGAAATTTGTGGTAGCCAAAGTAAATCAAACTCTGAGAGGGAAATAACTCTTATATGTCTTTCTCTTGGAGGTTTTTAAACCCTATAAGGCATCCCAGCATGATATGTGTCGCTTCCACTCAGAGGATTATATAGATTTCCTGCAGAGAGTGAGTCCCAACAACATGCAAGGATTCACCAAGAGCCTCAATGCCTTCAATGTGGGTGATGACTGGTGAGTGTCTTGTACCTAGTAGCTGAATGGGAATCACAAGGGTTCCTGCAATCTCACACAGTTACTTGGTGTGGCACATGAGCATCATAATGGTTCCCTTACAGTGTTCTATTCATTTTACCTTTTTCACTAAAAAAGCCCCCACACTGATGGAGCTATCCAAATTTTGCAAACCCCTTGCAGAGTAACTGTTATTCCTATAAATTTTCTTCCCCATCTTCCTCTCTTAAATTTCTTTTGAGCTTCAGTTGTTCAGTCTGAATCTAAATAATAAGTTTATTTGGTTTTTTGAGGCACCTAGCTCTCTAATACTTTGGCAAAGGTTTTCAAAGCTGGCTAATAATTTTGGTTACCTCAGTTTCTGGTGCACCAGACTTGAGACAGTTTGAAGGCTCCCGATTTTCAGAAAGCATCGATGAACTGTGAAAACCGGTGCCTCAAACAAGCTCAGTCTTCTTTAATCTGCTGTCTGCTAGGAGTTCCAGCTGTGTGCCTGTTGACCTGTATCTACAAGGTGCTGTGGATACTGGCCAGGCTGCCACCTGCTTTGAGGTGAGCCAGTGTGTCATTCTTCCTCTCCTTTGGTGGCCATATAACACATTTTTCACACACGTCCCAGGCCTGTGGCACTGGCATTTGCTTTCTCCCACAGCCAGTCCTCTCATCAAACTAATTTGGCTATAACTCTACTTTTAGGAAAACTGTGTGCTCAATCAAATACAGGCTCTGGGACCTGTCAGCAAAACATAAAAACAACAGATCTGAGATCTGTGTTTTATTTCTGGTAGATTGTGTGCACATGTTGTTCTGTTAAAACTTCCATTTGGTAATGTGTATGTTCTGTGTGTTGCTGAGTGTGAGTAAAGGATTTCCTCTGCCATGAGGAACCTGCTGACTAGAGTGGGATTGTATGGTGCAGATGGGACATACTTCACTGCCCTGAGCAAGAGCATTGTGTGTCCCTGGATTGCTGTGAGCAATAAATCGTACTAGGGAGGTGATGGTCTCAGGAGCATCTTCAAACTAACATACTACAACCCCATGAGAAGACTGCGTGAGCAGACATCTTGGATAGCTGTGTTCCTGTTGTTCTGCCCTCGCCCTTTCGCAGGATGCTTTGTGTCTCCTTTCTCCAAGACCTTCCCCCATATAGGCAGCAGCATGGTAGAGGGCAAGGCTTAGTCTGTATGTTTCCCATTCTCCAGATCAGGAATAGATTATTGAACAAAGTAGGTCATTTCAGACTAACTTGAAAGTTCCTTGTGGTTGTTATCACATCCACTGAGTTTTCTATAGTGTAGGAGAAAGTAAAAGGTTAAAATAGGGAAAATGAGTAAAAGTGCTTAAGTGTTGGCTTAAGGCCTAATGAAGTAATCTAACAGTGGGCCTGAATGCAGTGTACAGTGGGCCTGAACTGAAGATGCTGAGAAGAGACAGGTTGTGAAAGTTAAACTTTACTAAAAATGTCAAGAAACAGCTAAATTTTAATAAATATGAACAATGGAAAAGTACCTGAAAGATGGGAGGTGTTGGGTTGGTCTAATGCCAAAGAATGATGGCAGAGATAGGGAGGTACTATGTGAGTGACACATGCAAAGGTAAGGCTTTGGTTAAACCTGACACCTTGATGAATAGAGAGAGATACGGTTTCGCTTAAACCGGAGTGCCCAAAGTGTGTCTCATGGGCCATATGTGTCCCGCAAATGTCTTTTTTGCTATAATAATATACTGAAAATATATAACTCTATCGTGTATAGTGCAAAAGAAATCGGTTTTGGAATTTTGCGGCCCACAGGTCTACACCAATCAGACTCTGTGGCACCCATGTACAAAAACTTTGGGCGCCCCTGCATGACATCTTGATGGGTGGAGATGTAAGCCTGATCACACTCTGCCTGGTGTGCCACACATAGTACTTGCAAAGGATCGTTTAGCATCACCTGTTGCCAGGTAGTCTATAAGGAACAGGGTCAGAATGCACTGAATTAACATTTCTGCAGCAGAGATTGCATTTTGATCTTATGGGTCTAATAACCTCTCAGAGCTTTGTTCTGATTTCAGCCATGGAGATGTGCATCTGAAGTTGGGAAATTCTACTCTGTGTGAGTTCTGTGTTCTTTTTTTGCAGTCCGGTGTTCCCAGGCCTCTTTGAGTTTTGCTCTCGCTATACTGGAGCCTCACTGCAGGGAGCAACACAACTGAACAACAAGGTAACTTGGAGCCAATCTGCTTGTCCTTGTCAAACTCTGACATTCCAGCTGGCTGCTGTGGGGGATGGAGTCTCTAGAACAACTTCCACCACAGATGCTTATTATAAAAATGCTAATTCTGTGTCAGGTGGCTGTTTAATTTGGGGGGAGTCTCTTGAGTTCCTCAGTGAGCAGTGTCCTCAACTGCTCCACTGAAGGTGTCTGCGCCGTCAGGACGTCGGATCGGGCTAGATTCTTTAGCAGTTACCTCTGGGCGGGGGAGGAGGCACTCAGAACCCCTGGCGTTTTCACGCCAGAGTGAGGTGAGCTACGTCACTCCCCTACCCTCCCTCCCTCCTTAGTTCTCTTCAAGCGCCTCACTGGTCAGACGGGTTTTTCCACTGCTACCAGCAATCCCCTAACGAACCTAAATTTAAAAAAAAAAAAAAGAGAGAGAGACAGAAAAGAGAAGAAGAAATTAAATTTAACAAATAGGAAAACAGTAAACAACAACAATTTAATACCAATAAACAGAACAAACGGACAATCAGCGCTATGCCCAGTCCTTCGGGCTTTAAGCACTGTGTTTAATTGCAAAGACCCTATGCCGGCTTCTGACGGCCACCAGACATGTATCAAGTGTCTGGGTTAAAGCCATCTAACACAGAAACGTCAGGACTGTAAAAACCTGGCAAAAAGGACTCTAAAGGACTGGCAAAGAATGTTAAAATTGCTCCTGTTAGAGGACTCCCTGCGACCCTCATCAGATCCAGGTGCCTCGCTTCTTGCTGAGGGAGCGCATAAGAGAAAGTCAGCCTCTTCATCCCCGGTGCCACAGAAAAAGGCCAGGGGGAGGCAAATCAACAAGGACACCCTCAGGCTTTCAGGGTCCTCGGGTGCCTCTAAGACAGCTCCTCACAGCTGCTCTAACAGCCTGACAGGCAAAAGTGGCTCCGTGCCGCGAGTGGAGCGTGTGGAGGCGGTGCTCACAAGTCCTCCAGCAGCGGGATCGCTGCCACTGACGGCGCCAGCGCTGCTCCCCGCTCCGCTCAAGGAACATTCTTCAGTGCCTTTCCCTTTCTGCCAGGCACCTGCCATGACGCTGGGGGTGGCACTGTTAATCCCCCCCCCAGGCACCGACCCCAGCGGAGGGGTCATCCAAACAAACCAAGCCCCCCTCCACAGTGAGGGTGGGGAAATGCAAAAACAAATCTAAGAGCCTTGAAACGACGAGGAGCTGCAGATACACTCTCAGCTAGCCTCCCCACTGTTTCAGACAGACTCTTCTGACAGTGCGCTGTCTCAGGTATCTCATAGATCAGATCACTCTGCGTCTACAGCGTCAACAGCTTCTCAGTCCATTGAGCCATGCAACTTGCAATCCACGCAGGCTCCCACAAACAATGTACCTTTTACATATCCCTGGCTCTACCCATGGTTCTGCCAGCCACCATCTCAAAAGTTACCACAAAATTTTCCAGCATGGACAGGCTTTTATCCCTTTCCAGCCATGCCCACGACAAACTCCCTACAGCCAGTGCCAAGCACTGTGCAACAGAATATATTTACCTCCAAGGATAACAACACAGACACAGAAGGATGGAGAGACGTCATCTGATATATCTCCTAAGAATGATGACATCAAACATTTTAGAGACCTTTTTAGTCGAGCTGCAGATAATTTCGAAATTCCTCTGCACGACAGCCCTACAAACAAACACAAATTATATAAAATTCTGCAAACAACTGGATCAACTAAATTTGCCCTACCTATGGATGAGGGAATCATGGAGCCAGCTAACACCATTTGGGCAACTCCAGTGTCAATTCCCCCATCAAATAAAAAGGCAGATAAAAAGTATTTCATTGCTCCGAAAGGGAACGAATTCCTATTTTCGCATCCACAGCCAAACTTGTTGGTAGTTGAGGCCGCTAATCAAAGAAACAAAGTGTCATACAATAGGAACAACCCCGGAGCTAAGGATGACAAGAAGCTCGATATTTTGGGAAAAAAAGTGTACACGTTGGCTGCTCTGCAACTTCGCATTTCCAATTACATGGCACTACTATCTAATTATGACCATGACATTTATAGTAAGATAGCACAAGTCATGCAACATCTCCCTCATGAGCAGCAGGACCAAATCAATGACCTCATAGATGAGGGATGATTAATCGCCAGAACGGCGTTACAGGCAGCCTTAGATCTGGCTGATGTTGCAGCGAGATCCATGGCCATGGCCATAGTCATGAGACGTGCTTCATGGCTCCATGCCACAGATCTGCCAAAAGCAATGCAGGAGACCATTGAGGACCTCCCCTTTGACAAAAACAACTTATTTGGGGAACGGACCAATGAGGTAATGCATAATCTGAAAGATTCAAGGGCAACAGTAAGGACCCTTGGCATACACACGCCATTCTACAATAAGAAGCCTTACACCCACGGGAACAGTAACAGATACCCACAAAACCAGTATGCCAGAAGGAACGAGATACCTCGGCAAAGATCACGTCAACAAGGCCGCAGGAGGCAGAACACCCAGCCTACCCGGAATTTACAGGGTCCTAACCCGAAACAAAACTTTTGAGGGTCAGGTCGAGGGACTGCCAGTCCACATGTCTGCAGCGAACAAGGAACTTCCATCAACTCATCCGGTCTTCACCGACAAATTACTCCCCTTTTTCCATCAATGGACAGCGATAACATCCGACAAGTGGGTCCTACAGGTCATCCAGAAGGGTCATACCATATCTTTCATGGAACACCCTTCTTCCAAACACCCTTGCCCGTCCCTTTTCAGGGGCCCCCATCATGTACAAATCCTGTTGGAGGAGGTACAAAACCTATTAAGTGTACGAGCTATAGAACCAGTACCACAGGCATATCGGGGAAGGGGATTCTATTCCAACTACTTCATCACCAAGAAAAAGACCGGAGGATGGAGACCAATACTAGATTTACGTCATCTAAACAAGCATGTTCAAACAAAGCGTTTCAAGATGATAACCATCAACACTATAATCTCCTCGCTGCGCACCGGAGAATGGATAGCTTCCCTCGACTTCACAGACACTTATTTTCACATCCCTATCCATCCGGGACATCGAAAATTTTTAAGATTTTCAGTACAGAACAAGCACTACCAATACACCGTCCTTCCATTTGGACTTTGTATGGCCCCGCGGGCTTTTTCCAAATTTATGGCTCCTGTTATGGCCTTTCTTCGCAGAAAGGGAATATCAATATTCCCATATCTAGACGATTTCCTCATAACCGCCCCTACAAAACTGGAGGCAATACATGCAACAAACACAACTGTCAGGTTATTTCTCGATCTAGGCCTCAACATAAACTACAAAAAATCATCCCTAGAACCACGACAGGAGATACTTTTTATAGGGGCCAGAATTCATTCACTATCAGCAAGGGCGTACCTGCCAATGGACAGATTTTGCACCATAAGATGTCTGATCCTCTCCAATCATGTAACAACTCTTACGTCCATACATTGATGCATGCAGATACTTGGCCACATGGCTGCCACTACACATCTGATCAAACATGCCAGACTCCACATGAGGGCCTTCCAGTTGTGGTTCCTCAGATCCACCAGACACAGTCTAACAGTCTCAAACCAGACATTGTCCATACCTACACTAATAAAGGACTCCCTCCTATGGTGGACACAGGAGGCCAACCTCTTAAAAGGGGTACCATTCATCACAAAAGACCCTGACGTAACAATTACAACGGACGCATACCTTACGGGGTGGGGTGCTCACCTGATGAACTACACGGCTCGGGGCAACTGGTCTTTTCAGGAGACATCCCTGCACAGAAACATCTTAGAACTCAAGACGGTACGCAATGAATGTCGTCATTTTCTTCCCATCATATCGGGGAAACATGTCAGGGTCTAAACGGACAACATGACCGCCATGTATTATATAAATCGACAGGGTGGAACCAAGTCACACCCACTCTGCATGGAGGCCATGATGCTATGGCAATGGTGCATACCCCACGACATTCACCTCTCTGCCATATACCTCCCGGGCAGGGACAATACAATTGCAGATGCCCTCAGCAGAATCACATCCCAAAACCACGAATGGGAAATGCACAGGGGAATACTAGTGACAATATTCAAACACTGGGGGTGACCCACAATGGACTTATTCGCCACTCACACAAACAAGAGATGCAAGAATTACTGCTTCCGAGCCAGTATAGGACCGAATTCTTGCGGAGATGCTTTCTCCCTCAAATGGGACGAGTCTCTTTTACGCCTTCCCTCCAATCCCATTAATTCCGTGAACCATACTCAAAATACAGCGAGACAGAGCAACCACCATCATGATAGCTCCCGCTTGGCCACATCAACCATGGTACTCTCTACTTACCAGAATGTCCAGAACTCCACCAGTCACGTTGCCGCTAATACCAGCACTCCTTTCACAGAGCAAGGGTCGCATCCTCAACTCATACCTAGACAGACTCCACCTTACAGCATGGAACCTAGATGGTTCACTGAGCTAGAGCTAAAATGTTCCCAGGAGGTGCAGTCAATACTACTCAGTAGCAGGAAGGAGGCAACAAGAAGAGCTTATCTTTATAAATGGAAGCGCTTTGTAGTATGGTGTCTCCAGCGTACTCTTGTTCCACATTTTGCTGACATTCCTTCCAACCTACAGTACATCTTTGAGCTGAAAAAGTCAAACATCTCAGTCAATACCATCAGAGTCCATTTGGCCGCAATCTCCACATTCCACGAACCCATAGGAGACTCCTCTGTTTTCTCCCATCATTCTGTAAAGAGATTCATGATAGGCCTTAACAACCTATATCCTCAAATCACAATACCCATACCTCCATGGGATCTCAACGTGGTATTACGTGCAATAATGAGACCACCATTTCGAACCTTTGGCATCTTGCTCATTACTACACCTTTCAATGAAGGCCGCTTTTCTCGTCGCTATTACGTCCATCAGAAGAGTGGGTGAACTGGCAGCCCTCATGGCAGGACCCCCATATACGATATTTTATAGGGACATGGTTTCACTTAGACCTCTTCCCAAATTTCTCCCAAAAATTAATTCTGTTTCACAATAGCCAACCAATACATCTCCCTGTTTTCTACGCAAAGCTGCATACTTCACCACAGCAAGCGACCCTTCATACATGTCAGACGAGCCCTATCCTTCTACCTCGAAAGAACTAGGAGCTTCAGGAAAACAAATAAGACTTTTTGTTTCCACAACTGAACGTTCCCAAGGACAACCAATATCCAAACAAAGACTCTCACGATGGATCTCTTTGTGCATCAGGCTGGCATACACTTTGTCTACTAGGGAGCCACCTGATTCTATACATTCCCATACTACCAGGGCTATGGGGTCCTCAATAGCATTTCTCATGAAAGTTCCTCTATCAGATATCTGTAGGGCAGCCACATGGTCCTCCACAGACACTTTTGCAAAACATTATACACTCGAGCAGTTGTCCAGCATTGACACAGCAGTAGGACAAGCAATCCTTAACACTGCATCGACTTCACGTCTCGAAGTTCCCACCTCCATTGCCACATAACTGCTAAATACTCACCTTCAGTGGAGCAGTCGAGGACACTGCTCGCTGAGGAAATGGAGGTTACTCACCTTCGTGCAGTAGCCGAAGTTCCTCGGGATGCGTGTCCTCAACATGCTCCACTACCCGCCTTCCTCCCCTCTACTTCGCAGTCTGACCATTTCCATCCCATGGTCTCTGCGGTAGAAGAGAACTGAGGAGGGAGGGAGGGGGGAGTAGGGGAGCACACGTCACTCTGGCATGAAAACGCCAGGGGTTCTGAGTGCCTCCTCCCCCGCCCAGAGGTAACTGCTAAAGAATCTAGCCCGATCCGACGTGCTGACGGCGCAGACACCTTCAGTGGACCATGTCGAGGACATGCATCTCAAGGAACTTCGGCTACTGCACGAAGGTGAGTAATCTCCATTTCCTTGCCAACCCCACATTGACTGACTGACTGACTTTGGACACTGACTTAGTACACCTAGGTATATTGACTGGATGGCAGACAGCGTTCCCTCTAAGGCCCTGAGGTAGCTAAGCAACTGACATTGCTCGCTGCATGGGCCTGATCCTGCCATTGTCCCCGTGTGGGACCGATCCTGCTCCCCCTGCTCTCCATCCCCCCCAACAGCCACCCAGCCTGCTCCTGCCCCCTGCCCTCCCAGTCAGCCCCCACAAGCCAGCGTCCCCCTCCTCACACCCTAACCCCCTCCCCTGGGAACCCCCCAGCCAGCTAGACCCCCCAACTCTCTGCATCTTTGCCCAGCCACCATGGCTCCTCCGGCCAAAGAAGCACTGACAGAGCATGCTCGGAGCTTCTGAGAATGTTCCATCTGAGTTTCTCTGGGCGGGACTTTTAAAAACATCCAGCTCCAGAGGAGCTGTCAGCTGGCTGGAAGACAGAATCTTCTGGCTGCCAGCTGTGCATGGCTGGCAGTGTCCCCTGTATTAGGCAGCAGTGGAGGGCTGCATGGCCTTGCAGCTTACAGGGGACATTGAAGACAGGCATCTGAAGGGACTGGATGGGTGGGGAGAAAATTGTTGTTGTGGGCCACAGTGTGGAGGCAGGGCTGAAGTCCCTGCTGATGTGCAGAATTGGGCTTGTGATTGTTGCTGCCTTGCTCTTGTTTTAGAGCTAATCTGTTCCTCATTTCTTAGATCTGTGATATTGCAATAAACTGGGCTGGAGGCCTGCATCATGCCAAGAAGTTTGAGGTAATGATACGAGTTTGAGTGGTCTCTCACTCAGAGCTGGGTTCAGTGTTGCTCTCCTTCTGACTCTGTTTTATTTCCTTTGCACTACAGGCTTCTGGGTTTTGTTACGTCAATGACATAGTTATCGGCATTCTGGAGCTGCTCAAGTAAGAATTCGGTGTGAGTGCAGCTGTGATGTTCTTCTGGACTGGAAGTGCTGTTCTGAATGGGGGATGCTGTGAGACAGTGGTTCCCAACCTTTTTCAGGCTGGGGACCCCTCTTTAACAATAAAAAGCCTTTGCAGCCCCCGGCTTATTATGTAATTTGGCCTGTGCAGGCAGGCTCTGGCCCATGCCTCTCTGGCAGCACTGCTGGGACAGCTGGCGAGCAGCGCCGTTACCACCATGGCGTGCACTGCTGGGGATCCAAACCGTGACAGCTATGGTCCTCGGCCCCTTCCCTCCTGGGTAGCCACTGCAGCCCCATACCCTTCCGGGATCTGGCCACAAGTGGGGACAGGCAGCCCTGATGGGGAGCATCGTGGCTATAGCTGGATTCCGGCTCCAGCAGGGAGAGGCTCCGTGGACTCCCTGAAACATGTCCACGGACCCCGGAGGTCCCTGGACCCCAGGTTGGGAACCACTGCTATGAGAGATGTCTTGTGTGACATGATCGTAGCATGGACCTCCTTTCTCCGTATCGTACATGGGATCTCTTCTGATAGACAGCTTTCCCTTTCTCATTCTCTCCAATCTCAGTGTTGCCATAGACATAACTGATCATTCTGGCTGCGATAAGCAGTCTCTGTTTCAGGTGACTGCTATAGCCCAGCAGCTGTTCAGGCATGTCCCTGATGTGCTTCTGCTTTTATGTCTCCATCCTCTGTCTCTATTGGTAGCTTTGTTTCTCTGCCAAGGACTTGCCATTGTGGAGTCCCAAAGCACTCAGTTCTTGAATTACTGTTCTTTTTCTCATCATCAGGAACAGCAATAGTTTTCAGTTAAAGCAGAGGACTGAGAGTAAGGTGCTCATTTCATTGATTTTTCTCAGCTTGCCATCTGTGAAATATTTAGGTACTTCACAGGGGGCTTGTGAGGCTTAATGTCTGTACAGTCAGTTCTCCCTGTTGTTAAGGCCTTTGTGATGAATACAAAGTATTGCCTATTGGAAGGAAAATTTGAACTACATATGCCGCTTTCTGGGTTCTAAATTTAACTGTATTGGCTCAGGAAGGGGGTGTGGGCACCAATGGAGACAGTATAATGGGGACCTCCACTTTGGTCAAAAAAATTGGTGTTGCCTGCCTCCCATCCAAATATATGAGAAGTGGGATGGGGAATTATAGAAAGGCATTCTAATATTTTTATGGATTAATCAAGGTTTGCTTCCTCTAAACTGCTACTTCAGTAGTAGTCACCCAATCTCAAATGGTGTTGGCTGTGTGGAGAGTTATATCCTCTCTCTAATGTTAACATTAGTTGTCATGTTTATACTGGTGACACAAATGTTTTGTATTCTTTTAATGACCTCTGCCTGTCTGACCCAGTAAACATTGCCCAGCAAGTTTAATCTCTGCTGCCTTCCCCTAAATGTCCACTCAGATGTGATTCTCCTGAGCAAAAGTACATTTCTCAAACCCAGCTGCATCTCCTTTCTGTCCCCTGAATTTAGACCTCTGTTCTCAGTAACTTTGGCTTCAGCCTTGACTCGGCTTTCCTTTTTCCACATCCCTGTCTCTGCAATATGGCCTGTTAGCATCTCTGCAATAATGCCCCTGTTCACTATGAATTTATGCCCACCGTAGCTGGTATCCATGTTCAGGCCTCCATCTGGATGACTGCACTTCATTCTGTTGACTTCTCTTCTCCTGGCTCTCCAGCACAGGGAAATAATGCTGCTTCCTTCCTCAAATTGCTTTATGGGCTCTCCGTTCATTTCAGGATCATTTAATAATTGTTCTGGTTTTTAAAGGCTTACTAGGTTGTAAATTCTTCAGGGCAAAGACATTGTATGTAAGTTGCTTTCTAAATGTCTCTGATTATACAAGTTAGTCAGTTGGTAGATTTCCACTACCCAGCCTCCTGGTTGTTTTCTTTCACTTTACTTGTCCAGCAACATCTTCCTCCTTGACTCTTTGCATAATCTTGCTGCTGTTAGTGCAGGAACCTTCTCTGTAGCCTCTGCCATCTGAACCAGCCCTTTCTCTTCATGTGTTTTCCATCTTGTCTCTAGTCTCATCTTAAAATCTGTTGTTCCTTGTTCATGCCTCTTAATTTCTCTTTCTGTCTCCAGATGTAACAGAGTATTTTAGGGCACCATTCGTATCAAAGATGTACAAAAATGTTCCATTACCTCATCGTCATTGGACCATGTTCTCCAGAGACCTTAGGCCAGGACCAGATGGGCTTGCTGGGCTGAAAGGCCTCTGACGTGTTAGGGAGTTGGTTTTGGGAAGACATAGCAAAGTGGTTGCTGTAGTTGAGAGGGAGTAAGAGGTGTAAAGCGCCTTTGTCTCCTGTTTCTGGCAGGTATCACCCACGTGTTCTCTACATTGATATTGACATTCATCATGGAGATGGTGTTCAGGAGGCCTTTTATTTGACAGATCGCGTCATGACAGTGTCTTTCCACAAATATGGGAACTACTTCTTCCCTGGTACAGGTACAGTGTCTCCATGGCCCTGTTGAGGTCGGACTTCAGGCCCCATTGCTGCTGTTACTAGTAACATGGGATTAGGGGAGGATGGAAGAAGGTAGCTCTGGAGAATAGGGAGTGTCTGGGTGAAGGATACAGCCCCTCCATGCCACCATTTCATCCCTTGATAGAAGCCTTCTTTGCACCTGTGATCCTCGTGTGTTGTGACTCTGCCTCCTTTCTTCTGCCAGGTGACATGTACGAGGTTGGGGCAGAGAGTGGCCGCTATTACTGCCTCAATGTGCCTCTGCGGGATGGCATTGATGATCAAAGTAAGTGGAAGACTTACCCTGCTGGCCCCTGATGTTTCTGTTTGGCCTGATGAGCCATGATGACAATCTGCCTTTCTTTCTAAAGGTTATAAACACCTCTTCCAGCCAGTCATTAACCAGGTGATTGACTACTACCAGCCCACATGCATAGTGCTGCAGGTAGGAGAGCAGGTCTGTGGGCAATAGACTGTGGAGGGTATGCCCTCTCCACTGGGGACATCTGGGGCTCCCTGTGAAAATTTTGCCAGATAGGTGCTGGCTGGCATGTTGCTTGTGTCTCTGTAGTGGGAGGGCACAGCAGGGGCGCTGTGAACAAGCATCTGGAGGGTAACGGCTCTTAGCCAGGATTCCACTGTTCCCTTTCTCTTCACTAGTGTGGTGCTGACTCCCTAGGCTGTGACCGTCTGGGTTGCTTTAACCTCAGCATAAGAGGGCACGGGTAAGTTCAGCAGGGCTGTGGGTGGAACATTTATAGGGCATCTTTGCAGTTGGGGAAAGAATGTGTTGGGTCCTTCAGTGCAAGATTTGAGTTCAGCAAGAGCAATTTAGTTTCCTGTGGGATAGGAGGCTGCTCTCAGAAGAGCAAATAAGTGTAAGATTCTGCTGCAGTGGGTTTCCCAGGCTATATGTGGGGTCTTGCAACACTTCTTTCACCAGTGCTGGACCAGAGTGCATGCACACAGAGATCAAATTTCCTTGAGGACATGAGAACGGCTCCCAGGGCTTCACTGATGGGAGTCCTGAATTCTGTGTGTCATACAGATAGGTACATTAGCAAGTTGAGCGTGGTGCTGTGTTAGTGAGCTTAGGTCAGCTGCTAACCATCACAGGTTCTGCTTCTGTTTTGGATTTTCAGGGAGTGCGTGGAATATGTAAAGAGCTTCAACATCCCCCTCCTGGTGCTGGGAGGAGGTGGCTATACTGTTCGTAATGTGGCACGATGTTGGTGAGTTATTCACATGCTTATTGTCCTATTTGTTGCAAATGGTATGAAGATCACTAATGCTTGTGCTGTTTTGCACCTAAACTCTGCCGTAACTGGCACTGAGTTTCAGGTGGCTTGCCAGTACCATGGAATGGAGGAGAGCTGTCTTCTCTGGACTGAGTAGAATATTGTGTTTTTAGGACCTATGAAACATCATTGCTTGTGGATGAAGCAATTAGTGAGGAACTGCCTTACAGCGGTAAGTCACCATCTTCTACTTACAGATTATAATGTTGTGCTGGTATTTAAAAAGGGTAAGTGGGATAACCCCGGTAAAGATAGGTCGGTCTGTCTGACATCTGTCTTGGGCAAGATATTGGAGCAGCTGACGTGACTATTTTAATAATTAAAAGGAAGGTAATAGACCAGTCAGCCAATATGCCCATGCCAATCAATGTAGGTTTATGGAAAATAGATCCTGTAAAACAAATACTTTTTTCCATGGGATTATAAGTTTGTTGGATAAAGGGAGCAGTGCTAAAGTAATAGACATCTCTAGTTTTTTTTGACTCGGTACTACACCACACTTTGATTTGAACAGCGATAGTCTGAATTCAGTGGTTCAGGATCCAAATTAGTGATCGACATTACCCAAAATAGCTACAGGCATGTGAATTCATTGTTTCATTTACTACAGTGCTATATATTCATATTTTAACAGTATGACAGGGAAAAGATTGTTCTATATATGAAATTCCCACAGCAAAACGACTCATAGCCTGTAAGGTCAGAAGGGACCAATATGATCAGCTACTCTGACCTCCTGCACAATGCAGGCTAGAGAACCTCACCCACTCCCTCCTGCAATAAACCTCTAACTATGGCTGAGTTATTAAGGTCCTCAAATCATGACTTAAAGACTTTAAGATACAGAGAATCCAGCAACAAGTGAGTCATGCCCAGTGCTGCAGAGGAAGGCAACCCCCTACCCCCCGAGCCGTTGCCAATCTGCCCTGAGGGAAAATTCCTTCCTGACCCGAGATATGATGATCAGTTAAACCCTGGGCATGTGGGCAAGACTGACCAGCCAGACACCCAAGAAAGAATTCTCAGTAATAATTCAGAATCCACCCATCTAATATCTTGTATCAAGACCATTGGCATATCCATCAGTACTGTAGTTGAAGACTGGTCAATTGCCACACTATCCTGTCCCATCATACCATCCCTTCCATAAGTTTATCAAGCTCAGTTTTGAAGCCCCTGGGTATTTTGCCCCCACTGCTCCCCTTGGAAGGCTATTTCAGAACTTTATTCCTCTGATGGTTAGAAATCTTCATCTAATTTCAAGTCTAAACTTCCTGATCGCTAGTTTATATCCATTTGTTCTTGTGTCCACATCGGTGCTGAACTCAAATATTTCCTCTTGCTCTTGCTCCTTGGTATTTATATCCCTTTGTATTTATAGAGAGCAATTATATCTCCCCTCAGCCTTCTTTCAGTTAGGCTAAACAAGCCAAGATCTTTTAAGTCTCCTCTCAAAAAGCAGGTTTTCTGTTCTGTGGATCATCCTTGTATCCCTTCTCTGCACCTGTTCCAGTTTGAATTAATCTTTCTTAAACATGGAGGGACCAGAACTGCACACACTGTTCCAGATGGGGTCTCATCAACACCTTTTATAACGGTACTAATACCTCCGTGTCTCTATGGAAATAATTCGTCTGATGCATCCTAGGACTACATTATCTTTTTTCATGGCCACATCATATTGGTGGCTCATAATCATCCTATGATCAACCGATACACCTACATCCTTCTCCTCCTTTGTCATTTCTACCTGATGCATCCCCAGCTTATACCAAAAATTCTTCTTATTAGTCCCTAAATTTCTGAGCTTTCACTTTCCACTGTTAAATTTCATACTGTTCCTGTTACTCCAGTTTATGAGGTATGCGGATCTTCTATGATATCCTATCCCTGTCTGTATTTTCAACATCTCCCAACTCTGTGTCATCCGCAGACATGATTAGCATATTCCCACTATTTGTGCCAAGGTCAATAATAAAAAGGTTAAATAAGATTGGTCTCAAGACTGATCCCTAAAGAACTTCACTAGTAACTGCCCTCCAGCCTGACAGTTAACTTTTCAGTATGACTGTTTGTAGTTTCCCTTTTAACCAATTCCTTACCCACCTTTCGATTTTCTTAATCCCCATCTTTTCCAATTTAATTAATAATTCCCCATGTCTAGCTATCAAATGCCTTAATAAAATCTAGGTAAACTAGATTCACGTTATTCCCTTTGTCCAAAACATGTTACAAACATATTACGTCTCAAAAAAGGAGATCAGGCTGGTCTGGCACGATTTACCTTTTGTAAAGCCATGTTTTATTTTATCCCAATTACATTTAACCTTTATATTCTTAACTACTTTCTCTTTCAGAATTTTTCCAAGACCTTGTATATTATTGAGGTCACACTAATGGTAGTTACCCTGATAGTTTTTTTCCCTTGAAAATAGGAACTATGTTAGCAATTCTCCGGTCACATGGTAGAACCCTGCATCTACAAATTCATTAAAAATGCTTGCTAATGGACTTACAATTTCATGTGCCAGTTCCTTTTAATATTCTTGGATGGAGATTCTCTGGGTCCCCAGATTTAGTCCCATTAAGCCAGGGCTTGAGAAACCCTGGGCCTCAGGTCACCATGCAGAAATGCAGCAGAAGAGTGCCGTCTAGCAACCAAAATTAAAACTTCCAATGCCTTTACCAACTTTCAACAGATTTTGTGATGGGGGAGGCAGAGGGAGCTCTGTGCCACCATGGTTTTTCGGTGGTGGAAGGCATCTTGGCTAGGTGCCTTGCTTTGAAGCTGGGTGCCAGTTTTTTATCAAGCTCTGTGTCAAGCACCTTGAGTTTGGCTTCTGCCTCAGATGTGGTAATTTCTACTTCCATATCCTCGTTCCCTTTAGCCATCCTACCTCTATCCTTGATGCCCAGATTATCCTTAACCTCCACTCACTCATCCTCAGTGTTTAGCAGTCTTACTTCTTCCTTGTTTGTTTTCTTCCTTCCAATGGCTGTGGAACCTTTTTTGTTGTTGGTTTTAATTCCTTTTGCAAGACCCAATACTTCTTGGCTTTTTGCCTTTTTCACTTCATCTTTACATGTTCTGACCTCCAAAATGTAGCTTTCCTTGCTGATCCCTCTCATTTTTCACTCCTTATAGGCTTTCTGCTTTCTCTTATGCTTCAAAGATGGGGGAATTTGCAGAATGGAATGAAAATAAATGCAAGGGACTGTAAAACATGGGATCAAGTCATACAGTAACAGCAAATCAGAGCAGTTGTTAAGGTTCAAACTCTGGGAAGGCTAAAGTCAAATTTCTTGTTGTAATGGGAAAAGAAGCCATAATCTCAATTTAATCCTGCAGTTTAGCTCCTGTAAATTTGACTGGAAGTGATTCCAAGCTTCCTCTGTCACTAAATACAAGAGTTCTTCAGGCCAGTCCACTTCCCCAGCTAATTCCCTTAATTTTTAAAAGTTGGCCTTTTTGAATTTGAAGATTTCAAAGACTGACCAAATATTACCGTTTGATCAATTATAATTGGTTAATAACACATGGTATATGCTCATGTATAAGCCGATCAGTGCATAAGCCACTTCCCCTCCAGTTCTGAGCCCCAAAAATAGACAAAAATGGGTGAACTGCATTTAAGCCAAGGTCCACCCATGGCCTTGGATCCCTAGCTCTCCCACCCTGCACCACTGGCTTCCCCCAGAGTCCCCAACATGCCCCCCCCCGCCACTCCCAGGCCCAGCTGCCACTTCCTCTGGTGTCCTCAACTCCCCTCCAAACCCCTGGGCCTGCCACTGCTTTCTCCCACTTCTCTAACACCTCCACAAAGCCCTGGGCTCGGCTGCTGCTTTCTCTCACCTCCCTGACACCCACCATAACCCCCAGGCCTTGCTTCCATTTCCCGGGCCCCCTTACCTAGCTGCTCCAGATGCTGGCGTCCCACTCCTTACTCTAACCCCAGCTGGGGCCGACTCCCCAACATGGCTGCTCCGGCCACATGCTAGGGCTCCAGTACATGCTCAGGGCTGGAGACTTAAAACCCCTTGGCAGGAGCTGCTGCCTGCTGTAGGACCTGTGTATAAGCCCAGTGCCTGTTTTAAAGGCAATTTTCAGGCAAAGAATCTTGGCTTCTAGGTGTATATATGGTAGTAAAAGCATCCTGATTGGCTAATAACTTTGATTAATAATGAAATCACACAATACTTTAATATCGTATGGTGGAGAGAAGTGTAAGCAATGTACTAAAGAGCCATTTGTGGTTCATGATCCTCAGTCTGAGCACCATTGGATTAGAGCAAGCATGACCAAACTGCAGCTCAGGAGCTGTATGTGGCTCTTGAATAAAAAATTGTGGCTTCCGGAAGAACATCAGCAAATCAGTTTAGGAGAGCAACCCCAGGCTAGGAGTTCAGATGGGGCTCAGGACGGTGGGGAGAAGTGCAATATGGTCAGGGATGGTGGGGAGAAGTGTGGCATGTTCAGGATTTTAAAAATCTCGCCACTAGTCTGCAGTCTTCTACATTGAGCAGCAGCTAAATTTTTATAGGCCTAATTTTCATGGTAACCTTAAGTAATTATTAAAATCTGACATTAGTAGGATCAGTATTTGTTCTTTTTATGATAAAATTAATGTGTGCAGTGAATTTTAAAGTTAGTAATTTTGGACTAGGTAAAAGTATATAGCTATATGCCTCAATGCAGCTCTTGAAGGTTTAATAATCGAGTTATGCGGCTCTTGAGTTCCATAAATTTGGCCATGCCTGGATTAGAAGAATGATATAAAATCTGGCTAAGTGACAGGTCTGCTAAATAAATAAATAAATTTGTTAGTCTTTTTAAGTGCCGCAGGACTCCTTGCTTGTTTTGCAGAACTAGACTAACACGGCTACCCCTTTGGAACAGGTCTCCAAATGTTGTTATAAATGAGACATTAGCATTAAATGGGTGAGTTTTCAGTGGGGTCCTGCAACAATCTGTTCTCTGATAAAGATTACAGATGACCCACACAAATTGAGGGAGTGATAAATAATAAAAAAATAAGGTCACTGTAACAGAACGATTTGGATCACTTGGTAAACTGGGTACAAGCAAACATGCATTTTAATATGACTAAATGTATGTACCTTTAGGAATAAAAAATGTAGGCCACACTTTCAGGAATGAGGGCCTCTATCCTGGGAACTGATAACTCTGGAAAAGATTTGGGAGTGGGTAATCAGCTGAACACTAGCTCCCAGAGCAATGCTGTGGCCAAAAGGATTAGTGCAATTCTTGGATGCCTAGTCAAGGGAATCTTGAGTAAATGGAGAGAGGATATTTTATCTCTGCATTTGATGCTGGTGTAATGGCTGTTGGAATACTCTGTCCATTTTGGTGTCTACAATTCAAGAAGGATTTTAATAAATAGGAGATGGTTTAAGAGCCACAAGAATGATCAAAGGATTAACCTGCCTTGTAGTGAGACTCAGTTTGGTCATTATTAGCTTAACAGAGAAAAGGTGAAGGGATGGCTTGATTAAAGTCTAGATGTACCTACATGATAAGTTCAGATATTTTGATAATGGGCTTTTCAATTTAGCAGTGAAAAGCATAAAATGATCTGATGACTAGATGTTAAACTGAGACAAATTCACATAGGAAACAAGGTGTAAAATTTTTAACAGTGATGGTAATTAACCATTAGAACAATTTCCCTTGGTCGTAGTGGATTCTCCATTACTGGCAATTTTTGTATCCAGACTGGATGCTTTTCTAAAACATTGGCTCCAAGAATTATTTGGTGGAAATTCTCTGGCCTGTGTTATACAGAAGGTCACACTAGTTGATCAAAGTGGTTCTCAGGGGCTTTAGGAATGGAACCCAGGTAAATTAATGAACATTAACCAGAATGGTCCATGTGTTCTAGATCTATCTTGTTTCCTAGTGGGCAAGCATATCTGCATTACAGTGCCATGTTCTAAATTCCTTATACAGTGAACTGTGCTCCTGTTGCTTTCTTTTTCTGGCAGTGCATCTCTCATTGTGATGGAGTTGACCCTTACTGTGCTTTTGATATCATGGTGACAGCTAACGTGCTGTAGGGTAGGCTGTTCCTACCTCTGAAGAACAGTGTTTCAGAAGAACTAATCCCAAACTCCCCTCATCCTTTTTCTCTAATTCTTTGCTGATTCCCTCCATAGAATACTTTGAATACTTCGCTCCAGACTTCACCCTCCACCCAGATGTCAGTACAAGAATTGAGAACCAGAACTCCAGACAGGTGAGTGGCTCTGGTCTTGTCCTGGACACACTACTCCATATCACCCAACCTAGCCATGTGATGTACAGTGTTCCCTGTAAGCTGCACGTGTGCGCACACGCGCAGCAACAACTACTCTCTGGCGCACAGATCACTGCCGGCAGCGCACTGCCCAGCCACGGACACTAGCGAGCCAGAAGACACAGTCTTCTGGCTGGCAGGGGGCTGCGTCGGTTTAAAATTTCCTGGCCTGATGATGGTCAGGGCGGCAGCAGCCTGTGGCCAGGGAGCAGCTTTGGTGGCCAGGCAAGCAGGAAGGGGGATTTTAGCGGGGTTGGAGTGAAGAGTGGGGGAAGTGTGGCGGTGGGGTTGGCTGAGAAGGCGCCTGGTACTCGGGGAAGTGGGTGGAGAAGGAGCCCAACTGCGGGTCAGCTGGAGAAACTGGCGCATGGGCAGGGAAGGCTCTTGGTCAGGAATTGCATAAACTACCCCTGCTGCAGGGGTTAGAGTGTAGTTTGCTGGCCCCGGAGCCCTCCAGCACAGGTGCCGCCCCCCCCCCCCCCGCGCAGGTAGGCCACCCAATAATCACACACAGAAACACACACACAGCCAGACACACACAGAGGCACCCCACACACACACACACAGCTACCCCCAGACAGATAGACACAGAAACACACACAGAGCCACCCCCAGACAGCCAGAAAGACACACACACACACAGCCACCCCAAGACAGCCAGAAACACACACATAGCCAGACACACACAGAGGCACCCCCAGGCAGCCAGAAAGAAACACACACACACACACACACACACACACACAGAGGCACCCCCAGACACACACACACAGAGCTACCTCCAGACAGCTAGACACAGAAACACACACAGCCACCCCAGACAGCTAGATAGAGAGAGAGAGCGAGACAGACACGCGTGCGTGCACGCGTGCGCACACACACACACACAGAGGCACCCCCAGACAGACAGACAGACAGACACACAGTCACCCCCAGACAGACCCCCCCACACACACACACAGGGCCACTGATGCAAGCACTAAGCGATGTCAGCATAGGAACTCTGCTTGTACCCAGTATGTTGTATAATGAACAAGGAGTCCTGTGGTACTTAAAGACTAACAATTATATTTATTGCATGAGCTTTTGTGGGAGGAAAATCCCACTTGATCAGACTTACATTCTAAGTTTCTTCATCTTCAAAGCATTGGATGAACTGGATTTTCTCCCACAAAAGCTCATGCAATAAATATAGTTGGTAGTCTTTAAGTGCCACAGGATCCTTCTTTGTTTTACTGAACTAGACTAACACAGCTGCCCCTTTGGATCTTGAAAGGATGTTGTGTTTCACCTAATAGAGGTTTTTTTTAAACTTCTTCATTCCTGAAATAGATGAGCACCATAGTGTGAATACACAGAACATATATCACTCTTAAGTTCATGTGTATGCATCTTCATTTCTTTAGTGTTATGTGTAAACATTCTGGCTCAATATAACTTCACAACAGTGCAACAATGTTCTCTATATAGGGTTGTAAGCAGAATCCATTGCAATAAAGTAGCAGCAACAGAGCAGAAAAACATATCCAGAAATTCTGTTCTTTCAGTCTATTTTTCCCTTGCTATTCACAACACTGTATAATTGTATCCCTCCTTTTTGCATATTCTATTATGGGCTTTGTCAGAAAAAGAAGGGAAACTACTTGCTTCAGTAAATGGCAGCTTGAATTTCCAAACTCTGCTAAACTGGTCATATGGGCAGGAAAATTAATAACTATGTACAGTAAAGACAGGGATATCAGTAAGTTTTCTGTTGATAAAAGGCTCTACAATTTCAAGAAGGGTTAAATCTTAGGATCAGGATGAATTCTTAATTAAGAAGTATGTTTAATCAAGGATTACTGTCTGGTTCTGACTAAACTGTATGCCAGTTTTTATTTGGCTAATGTTTGACATAGTGCAGGGGTCTATGGCTTCATGAGGACTAGTACAGGGCTGCATGAGGACTAGTATACTGGCCTGGGGGCTGCATCACTGAAACCTTTTCATACACCAATATTGCAAATACTAGGAACAATGGTGTCAGTGCAGGCCACAGGAAATAGCTTTAGGGGCCAAGTGTTTAAGACCGCTGACTAGTGTGACAAGAACCCAAACACTAAATCTGCCTCTCAGGCTTCCAGTGAATTTGAGGAGTAAAAGAGAAGGATATTTCTAATCTAATTCTATTTTCTTGCTTTTTGTTTATTTGCACAGACCCTCAAAGCTGATAATGCAGCTGAACAAGTTGTTGGATGCACTGGAGGTGCTGGAAGGCAGCGGGGAAGGGGCCCAATGGGAGTCAGGGAACCAGCAGGGAATTTGCTCAGCAGCGGTCAGAATCTGCTCAGCTGCATCCAGAACTTGCTCAGCTGCATCATGGGCTTAGAGGGAACATCTGAAAAGAAAAGGTTTATGCTTGATGCTAGATGTTTGTCATGGTGCCGGGCAACATGCTTCTTTCTTTGTGGCCTCTCGGGATTTTTGAGATGTAGGAAGCTCTTTAAAGATCCTTGATATTGGAGAACCTTATACTGACTTACCTCCCAGTGTAGACCAGCACTCTGTCCACAGGCAAATTCTCCAGTTGATATAATTATAACTACTGCCTTTTGGGGAGATGGATTATCTATGATGATGGGAGAAGTCCTCCTGTCAGTGTAGGCAGTGTCTTCACTGAAGCACTACAGGAGTGCAGTTGCAGCCTTAGACAAGCCGTCAATTCCTGTGTTGACTCTATCACACTCTAGGCCAGTGGTTCTCAACCTTCTGCGGGTCATGATGTACTTGGTGCATATTGTGACCCTACAGGATGCACCACCTCACCCTTCCCAGGCCAAATCCAGTCATTTCCCCGACTCTCCATGACACACTTTCCACTGTGGTAACACAATAATGTGTCCCAACACAGTGGTTGAGAACCACTGCTGTAGGCTATAATTTAAAGCCTTGTGCACCGATGGCATTTGCAGGCACTTTTAGGGCATGCCAGGTACAGGCAGATGTTAATGCCAACAATCATGGTACTGTCTCTTCTGTCTAGCTAAACTGACTGCTCCTTCTGTTCCTAAACAGTACTTGGATCAAATCAGACAGACAATATTTGAGAATCTGAAAATGCTGAACCATGCCCCCAGTGTCCAGATCCACGATGTTCCTTCTGACCTGCTCAGTTACGACCGTACAGATGAGCCTGATCCAGAGGAGAGAGGCTCGGAGGAGAATTACAACAGGTACTGGGCCTCCCCTACTCCTTGCTCTGGTGTGGTGGAAAGAGGGCTCCTCTCTCCTGTCCTCCCATCCCAGTGAGGAAGAATATGGTTCACACCCCAGAGTACATATTGCATCCCTTTTTGAGTCTCTGGTTCCAATACAAAGAAACTTCTCTAGTAACCCCTGTTTTCATGCCTCAGAGACCATGCCTTGTGTGTCTGCCAAGTCAGGTGATGCACTCCTCCTCTCTGCCAATGTGTTCTCATCTCTGTGTCTAGGTGAACTCTGTTCTTCTGAAAGGGCTGCCACTCCTGATGTGCTTGTCTGTCTTTCAGGCCTGAGGCGTCTAATGAATTCTATGATGGTGACCATGATAACGATAAGGAAAGTGACGTTGAGATCTGAGTCTGGAGCTGTGGGATTCTGAACTGTGGGGCGGTTCCTATTAGGATGTTGGTGCATGGTGTAAAGGGCACACATGAACCAACAGAAAGTCTCTTCTTGGACCTCCCCTTCATATTTGACACGTGGCAGTGCAGGAGCAATGCTGGTCAGGCAGATTGGATACCTGTGGAGGCAGAGAATTAATGAAACCCATTCCTTACTCTTCCCAATCCCTCAGGGCTCTGACTGTCACCACTAGGCAAATTCATGACACCTGGATCCCTGCCATGGTCTCTGTTCTGCTGCTGTATAATGAGTTTCACAGCCCTGTCTGCAGTGACTTCACCAGCTCCTCTTGGTATAGCTCAGGCTTTAGCCAGAGGAGTCAGTGCTCCAGAGCCTAGAACCAAGCTGCTCCCTTCATCAACACCACTCAGTGAGTCCTTGTCCCTCTGCTTAGGCAGCAGATCTGAAGTCTACTGAACCTGCATTGAGGGTCACTTCCTGCCACCCCTTCTAGCCATCTTGATTCCTTGTATTGGAAGAAACCCAGTCAAGAGGCAAGACCAGTTCTGGGTTTTACCGTATTGAGGGCTTGAGATCAGGGAGGGAGTAAAACCAAGCATTTCTGGGTCCAATCTGGTGGAGCAGGGTGGGAGAATATATTCAGGTTGTCATCTGTCTTCTCCTCTGAAATAGCTTCATTCTTGGCTCTAACATGAATCACAGCTGTTTACCGGATTTGGTTTTGGCCAAAACTCCCTATCTAAATTTTTCCTTGAGGCTCAAATTATTTGAAGCAGAAGAAG
Source organism: Podocnemis expansa (assembly GCA_007922195.1). Lineage (NCBI taxonomy): Eukaryota > Metazoa > Chordata > Testudines > Podocnemididae > Podocnemis > Podocnemis expansa. The sequence goes on along the minus strand of ML682007.1, from coordinate 35,614,641 downwards.
CTGTCCTCTACCTAGTGTGCCGATGTTCGTTCCCACTTCTACTATAAACTCCAGACACCTTTTCCCTCCCCCATCCCATGCCCTTCTGCACATCAATAGAGAATTTGGGATGAGTCACACACCCTAAGTGGAAGACCTTTCCCAGAAGGCTTCATTCTGTTCTGTGGTAAAGGAAGTGGTTCCTAAAGCTGGAAAGACGAGCTTTTCTACCCCCACTGCAGCGTAGAGACCTTTCTCCTTGGCTCCTGTCTGAGCCTTGGGTCTCATGCTGCTCCGTCTTCTGATGTCTGTGAATTTTGCTTAGCAGAGGAGATGAAATGAACATTGGCTTCCTGCTCACTGTACATCTTTGTTCATTTTACCAATGTTTTTAAACAATAAACCAAGATGGTATTTTTCTTATGTGATTTGTTTTGTCTGTTGACAAGACGGTATCGTTTGCGTCTCTGGGTGCTTGAGAGTGAAAGCATTAATGAATGGAGACAGGGTGCCTTCAGTAGCAGAAGAGACTATGACCTGGCTGGTTCTTCCAAGTGTTTTCCCCCCTCCATTCAGTATCACTTTGTTCTTGCCAGAGTTGAATTTGAGCCCATGTCCCTTTATCCAGAAGACACTCTTGGATAAATTTTTAGATTGCAGCAGTGAAGAATGTTGTGCTTATGGAGCCTTGCTGCAGTATTTCTCCTAGTGATTTCTCTAGACATTGGAAACAGGGCCAGGTAGACATTTCAGGTTCTGTATACTCAAGTATCTCTAAAATAAAAGTAGCCATGGAAACACTGTCACTGCTTCACCCGTGTACTTAAGTATGAGTATTCACCCACCCCAGCTAGCAGCGACTGAGACTGCAATTGCTGAGAGTTTGGCTGCCTTTTTAGAGGGGATCCTTGTTTTGATGAGGCCACAGATAACATCAAAGAAATACAGCATAGGCAAACAGGCAGTCTTTGGGTTATTAAAGGGAAGAATGTTCAGGCGTGTTTTGCTGAATGGTTTTATGCTGGTGTTTGAATATTTTACTTTCAGTTCAGCAGAGAAATGCAACAAAACATATTTAAATGAGCATGGGGGGAGTGATTGAAACTGCATAACTGAAATTATGTAAACACAAAGGAAGAGTACTGCCAGCATGGAATTCTCAGTAGGGTTACCATATTTGAACTTCCCAAAAAAGAGGACACTGCAGGGTGTGTGTGTGCCCCCCCCCCGCACTCCCTAGCCCCCATCCCAGCCTCAGACGCTGCCCTGTCCACCCCCTATCGCATTCTGGCTTCACACGCTGCCTCCTCCACCCACCTACCCCCATCCTGGCCTCATGTGCTGTCCCCTCCACCCTTCTGGATGGTATTTGGTCCTGGCAAGAATGCAGAGGACTGGAATCAGTGACCTCTCATGGTCTCTTCCAGTTTTATAATTCTATGATCATCTTGTCTTAGCCTCCAAAATAGAAGTTGCTTTCAGTGGGGCACTGTGCACCTTGCTCAGTTTAATAAATCCAGATTTAAAAAAAGATCAGAACAATAAAAAGACAAAATTTAAACCACTAAGAAATATCTGTTGTGCTTTGTCATCTCCAAAGTGGGAGCAGTTGTGCAATGAGCCAGGAGAAACATACGATGGTAGTAAGAGGTATTAGTGGATTCACATCACACATCCTCAAATCATTCTGGAATAAAGAGCATGTATGAATAATTTGCCTCTTAATTGTCCCTCAGTTCCTCTTAACCTCAACAGGACTTAGTTCTGAAAAGGTGAGGCTAGCAGGAGTCACTGAGAGAAACTCTTCAAGATGCTGGTAAGCAGTAACCTCTCTTCTCTCATAAAACTGCCTCTGCAATCCCATTTTAGGAAACTAGTGAGCAGTCATAAACTTCAGGAGGAGGCCTGAGAAGAGCTAATGAGAGATGGAAACACTGCACTCCCACAGAGAGTATCTAATCTAGCTTCCAAACTGAGAGAATGACATTTCAGAAAAGTCTCTAAGGCGTGATCTGAGTACCAGTTTAGCAGATTTTAGGAATGGTGGATTGCTTACCAGTAACTGTCCTCCTTCAAGATGGGCTGCTCGCATACATTCAGTGTTAAGTATCTACGGGCTGCAGCGCACGAATGGTTGGATGCTTTTTGCCCTAGCCTGTCAGAGCAGGGTTGGTGGCTGACGCCCCCTCTGGCCACTCTTGTGGCTATATATATGGCCCCAACCTGATGCTCCCCAGTCCCTCTAAGGTTGCCAACTCTGAATAGCAGGGACAGTGGGAGGGTCCTGAATGTATGCGAGCAGCCCATCTCGGATACATTCAGTGTTAGATGAGTACTAGCCGTACTGTGGATGGTGGGCAGAGTTGTAGTTTTACGCCTTCAGCATGGCTGTCCCCTTGAGGCAATCTCCAAGATCTGGGAGAGTGCCTGAAAAGCAGGTTGGTTAGCCTACATGGAGGGGATATCTTCAAACTCTTCCTGAGTCCTGGAAGACACTGAGCAAGGGGACCAGAGAGAAACTGTGTCACCATATGATGGGGTAGGAAGTGTAATGTTGTCTATGCTAAGCCTGGAAAGTCCCCTACCTTGGGAACTGAGGAAGAATACGATGGGCTGGGGCGCTTCTTTGTCCCGTAGTAATAACACCACACCACTCAACTATTCTATGAGCACTTCCCAGAAACGTTGGAGAGAAGTGAATCATGCCTTCTACAGTTAGGCATAGATACTGTCCAGGTTACTCCCTTTAAACCTGGGGGAATTAGTAGGCTGGCTTGTAAAAACTGGGCCCTGCCAACGACTTTAGGGAAGCCTGTAAATAGTAAATATTGTGTGAACCATCAGGAGATGGGGAGGCTTCCGCTTAGTAAATCTGTGAGGGAAGTCTGCTACCTGTATAAAAGGTGGGCTCTAATCCTTGAGTCTGTTTAAAAATCCTCAGGCCTTCAGTCTCAACTGTGGTAATAGAACTGCAACAGTGGGAAGTTGCAAAGATGGGCCATCTAGTCTGAGGCAGAAAGCTGAGTCGTACCTGTTCGGAGAGGGTTGGGCAAAGGCCTACCCTACTGGTTTTGGGAAGGGGGGGGGGGAATAGCCCCCTGACCTTCAAGTGTCATTAAGCCAGGTGAAAAGAAGCCCCCAATTAAAAAGATGCAGCAGGGTGGTCCTGATAGAAGAGAGGTCATCTCAAGGCAGCAGTGAGGTAACCTCAGGGACCCAGGGATTTGTGCATGTCAGCCTGGAACCCCAAAGCAAAGGATGCCTCTTTTAGTTCCCCCCATAGGTTGGGGTATACATGATCTGCACTGCCCCCTGGCTAAGACCAGCAGGGGGGAACGCGACTTCTATGGATAATTCCTATAGGATCCCTGTATATGAACTCAGTATTGGTCCCTCCCTTAGGGTAGACGTGAGCCCAGAGACGTGAAGGAGGATTCACAAGAAAAACCCTGAGGATGCAGGAACAGGGAAGAGAGGAGACTTCCACCTCACTCCCCTTCCTTTCTTTTGGGAGGATGTAAGTGGATTCCAGGACTCTGAGATCATGCTCTAGGACAGTGAGGGAAGGCCCCAAGAATAGGGAGAAGCAGCCAGAGTCTTGAGGCTGGTCTTTGCCTCTGTCAAGACTTCTTTGCACCACATAGAAGGGGAGATCAGCCTATGTTGGCAAGCAACTCCCCCTCCCTCCCCCAGACCCCTGGCTGAGCATACAGGGGCTCGAAGTCCCAAAACACCTTAAGCGGTTAAGAATGGAGGTGGTCTAGCGTTGAACTGGGATGAAACTGGAGAATATAAGTAAAACCACTCAAGCCTGGGCCAGGGCCCAGTGCTAGGTGGACCCAGAGTGTCCTGGGAAGCCTTCTGGGCATGGGTGAGGCTATCTTACCCATAGGTCAGTTTCTTCTTTCAGAGGATGTGAGTTGGGTCAGATGTCTGTCTACAGCAAAAACCCCTGAGAGAGTGAAAACTTCTGTCTGTCTTTGCCTGATTTGTGAAAGATGACATTGCCCCATAGGCCTTAAAAAGAGTGGAATGGAGGAGGGGAACCATAAGGGGACTCCTTTAGCAGATGAGGAAGGGAGAGGGAGGAGTATGTTTGGGGAGGGAGAGAGTGAGCATATCGGACTTGTATAGTCATGGGCATGTAGCCCACAAGCCTCCAGGAGACCCATCCTCCCATGTTTCGGATGCGCTTACCCAGAAAACAGTGGGGTAGCGTATAGGACATGGAAATACCATCTCATGGCAAGCAACACCCCCCCCCCAGGGGCAGGAATTACCTTCCGTTACTTACTAAGGGGAAGACTCCTCTCCAACAGGCCCCATGGATGTCTCACATGAAGAGAGAGAGAAGGGTGGCCTGAGATAGACAGAAGGAATTAGCCGACACAGAGGTTTACCCTTCTGACCAAAAACCAGGGAATAACTTACTGAAGGGCAGAGGTAGCCAGACAGATATATCTAAAGGTTTCACCATAACAGGAGTAGATATTAGGGAAGTGTCCCTACCTTGCTTATGCTTCAGGACAAAAGAACGCCAGTGCTCTTATAGGGAAGCCCCGCTGAAGTGAACGGAGCAGGCACCCTCAAGTGGATGACGCCTGGGCTGCCGACTGATCAGTGACATGGTCGTCCGGACCCTGTTTCCCACAACCTGAGGAAATTATGGGGTGAAAAAAGGGGTAGGTTGTAAATCACATGGAGAACAAAACATAAACCCCCCAAGAGAAACCACAAGCATCATTCACCTAATAACACAGTGAAGGGTAGCCCCGATGATCTGTGAGGGTGATTTGGGGCTATCTGGGATGTTCTTGCCACTGCATCCCATCATGATAGCAGGAGGAATACCTGGAAAAAGGGGGTTTTGAGGATCCCACCACAGGAGTACGGGATGCTGAGAGTGCCCTGTTGTTCATGTGTTGGGACCATATAGGGTTGGCCCTAAGAGGGGGGTCAGGCTGCAACACTCCAGTTGGGGCTATGTCCTTACCCTGACCTTCTAATAACCAGCCCGTGTTCTGGGGAAGGTCGGGATCTAGACAAGGCAATGGTTCTTGAGGTTCTCATGATTGGAGATTATGGGACTGTAAGAGAAGGAGGAAGGGAGGTATGCAGGGACACGTTGGAAACAAGTCAGTCCCTGGTAACCTTAGAGAGAAGCTGTAGAGGCAGAGTAAGACCCCAGACAGTAGAGAGGGGGCAATCTGAGAGCTGTCTGCAGGTATCTGGCTGTGAAGCGAAGCTATGCTATGAAGAAACTCTGACCCATAGGAACATAGGAACCTATGACAGGTGAGCTGGCTTTCTAGCTTAGCGGGGAGTGGCACAAAGAAACAGAGATGGTGTTTTCCCTTGCCTCGGTTTGGGGGGGGGGCATATATGTGGACACTTGCTAAATTCTGAGGGGTTTTAGCAGGTTAAGAGGGCAGCAGCAGGAGGTTAGGGTGGTGTGCACCTGGGGCGGTATCATTCATGAGTCCAGTATTCTAAGGAGGGGAGTCCTGTGGAGGCAAGAATTCCAGGTCCCCAAGGGGCCGATCTTGCTCCCAGCCTGGTAGCGAGGGCCTAGAGAAGGCGTGGCCAAACTGTGGCTTGGGATCCGCACGTGGCTCTTGAATGAAAAAGTGTGGCTTGCAGAAGAATGTCAGCAAATCAATTTAGTAGGTAAAAGTATATGGCTATATGCCTCAGTGCGGCTCTTGAAGGTTTAATATTCAACTTGTGTGGCTCTTGAGTTCCAAAAGTTTGGCCATCCCTGGTCTAGAGCGTTGCCCCCAGTGTTCCCTATGATGGTGCAGGCTAGGAGGACAACTAGGAGTTTGAGATGGGAGCATGCCCAAAGATCAAAGTCCGACCTGGGGTCCCTCGCGACACTTAACAGGAGGTCTGTGTCCTCCACAAATAAGGACTGTTCCTCAAAAGGGAGGTCCTGGATGGCTTGTTGCGTATCTTGAGGCAGGCCCGCTGCCTGAAGCCATGCCGCACGCCTCATAACAATAGCTGAGGCTACCCCTCCGCTTGCCGTGTTTGAGGCATCCCATGCTGCTAGAAGTGAGTCCTGGGATGCCAGCAAGCCTTCCTCTAGGAGGGATTCATAATCTTCCCTAAGCTCCTGGGGGAGTAGGTCTCTAAATCTTCTTAAAGACTCCCAGATGGCTAGGGTGTGTCTAGTCACCAGTGCCTGGTGGTTAGCTATGTGGAGATGGAAGGCAGAGGTTGAGTATACCTTTCTGCCTAGAATCTCCACCTGTCTAGCCCCTCTGGACCTTGGCATGGGATCCGGGGAAGGGAGGAGGATTGCACTCCACGCTCTAGGGCAGCTTCACTCACCCAGGGACTTAGACTTGGGTGATGGATGAGGAAGGGAAAACCCTCCGGTGGGACACTGGGGGGATGGAGGCGGGACATTGCCAGCAGGATCTGGCAATGTCATGCACACTTGAGTGCAGTGGCACTTCTATAGCATCCAGGGGAGATGATAGACTGGGATCAAATAAGGGGTCCTGTTCCCTCCAGTGGGTTTGACTTCCAAGCCCGTGTGGGCAGTAACCCAGTGTAGAAGAAGATCAAAAAGTGCTGTTGTGTCCTCTCTATATGACTCTGGTTTGGGGTTCAGCTCCCTATACAGGTTTAAGTGCGTCGTCCCAGGCTCTTCAGTACCACAGTGGGCCCATTGTAATGGGACTTGTCTTGGTACTGACCATTCAAGGGGTTGGTACCAACAGGCACTTGGTGCCCGTGATCTTTCTCGGGCTTATCTGCTCCTTCTGGAGGGAGTAACCTCCTCCAAACTCAGGGAGTGAGAGCTCTCCTGGTGCGCAAGTGGCTCGGTGCTGGGCTAAGTAGTCGGCATTGGCAATGTAGTGGTGCTGTGCTGCCAGGGGTAAGCGGAGCACAGTCTAGGATGATTTAGAGTACTGGCTTGGGCTGTACAGCCCAGTATCCCTTGGGAGCCTTCGCCTTGTGGCATCAGGGAGCTCAGCCCCATGCTAGGTGCCAGAGAGTGGTGGCTGTTTGGCAGAAGTCCACCTCCCTGACAGGAAAGTAGGCTTTTCTCTCTGCTTAGGGGGCTTTGGAGGAGTAGGTGTAGGCAGAAACAGGAAGGTCTTTGCCATCTCAGAAGCCTGCAGGGTGGTGGGGATCTGCACCGTCTCCTGCCCTCAGTGCTGGGGAGGGCCCCGGGGGGGAGAGCTAGATCGGCGGACACGCTTTGACACCAATGTTGGTTCTGACCATGCCATCTTCTGCTCCCAAGGAGACTGGCACCAGGAGGGCTCCAGTGCCTACCTGGCATGCTGTGCTGGCACTGAAGGCAACCCCGATTCTTCAGGGATAGGCTGTTGTGCTTGCTCCAGGGCCAATGCACGGCTCCTTTGCTCCCTGTCTTTCAGTGCCCTCGGCTTGAAGAACTGACAGATGGAGCAGTTGGTGGCCTGGTGAGACTCACCAAGGCACTGAAGGCACTCTTTGTGGAGATCATCCTGCAGGAAGGCCTTGCCACAAGAAGCACAGGGTTTGAAGCCCGGCATCTTTGGTGGCTCTTGGGAGTGATCTTCCAGCTCCGATCTTGCACATTCCGTAGAAGCGCCAGTTCCTGGTGGAACGATATCCACAAACAGGACCTCTAATCTGAACAAGCAGCTCATATGAGAAATGACAGGCACTTGTGTTTGCAAGGAAAGGGCTGTTTGAGACCATTGGTGAGAGTGGAAAAAGGAACTGGGGAGGATCAGGGCTGTATATATAGCCATGGGAGTGGCCAGAAAGGGTGTCGGCTGCTGACCCTGCTCTGACAGGCTAGGGCAAAAAGCTTCTGACCAATCATGTGCTGTGGCACGTATAGCCTAACACTGAATGTATCCAAGCAGCACTCAAGGAAGAACTCACATTACTTAAATAAGCACTGGTGGCTGACTTTGCTCTGATGTAATAAGCACTGAGTTCACCTGGCATTGATACACCAGCTAGATCAGGGGTCTCAAACTCAAGTCACCCTGAGGGCCACATGAGGACTAGTAGAGGGCTGCATGAGGGCTAGTACGTTAACACAAGGGCCAAACCACTGAAACCTTTTCATACAACGATAATGCAAATATCAGTAACAATAGTGTTGTTGTGGGCCGCTGGAAATAGCGTTAGGGGCCACATGCAGCCCACGGGCTGCGTGTTTGAGACCCCTGAGCTAGATCATAAAGGAACTGAATAGCCAGCTCGATCTGAGACAGAAATTGCCTGAGCTTTATGCTCCCATCTCATGTCACAAATAGCAGGATTTGCAGATCTCATAGTTTCTCTGCAATTCAGACTAGGATTTTTAGAACCACTTAAGGAGTTTGGTGTTCCATTTATTTTATTTATGAATGAAGTAGATTTGAGAGGTAGAATTCTCTAACGATCTTGGGTGCTGGTATGGGATAGGGCTGCAAACTACCTTCTCTCATTCGAAGAATGATACAAGTGTAACATTCCTCAGGGGACAATCTGAGCTGATGGTCAACTGTGTCCCCTGAGTTTCTCAGGCTGAGGTGCCTTTTACCCTGCTTCATGGTGAGAGCAACCACTCCTGATCTGCTTACAAACAACTGCATGAGTAGCTAGCCACTTGTGAATTACATTGCAGGGCAAAACCAGCAAACTCCCAGTTCCAAGCTTTCCCCCAGATATGTGCTTCCTGTATGGGCCAGTGTTCTCCTGGACAAAGCAAGCTTGTATGAAGTCCGTCATTTATTAATAGAAAATGATATGCACAACTCTTGTGATCTCAAATGGAGTTTCCGAAACACATCAGTTCAAACACAGTGGTTTAGATAAAACAAGACACATTTATTAACTACAGATAGATTTTAAATGACTACAAGTAATGAGGCATAAAACCCAAAATTGGTTACAAGAAAAAAGTTGGGTTTTAGCTCATTAAGTTAGGTATTAAAAGGTAGTGACCACAAAGCAAAGGTCTCTTTCACCACGTTCCAGCAGCATTACTGGCTGAAGCTCTTTCCGTCAGTATCCTTTCCCCTCAAGACCTGTGCTGCTTCCTTTGAGCTTTCGGTGTTGATGATTCTGTTGGCAGAGAAAAAGAGAGAGATGACTTGGAGCATATTTTCTACTACTGTATTTTCTACTTGGGCCCATTCTCTTGTCCAAGAATTGTCTCCTGCTGCTGATCCAAGACAAAATGTCTCTATGGTCGGGAACCTTCAGCTGTTCTTTTATCAAAATGGAGGGTTTTTTTGGTCAACATCCTCTCTCCTGTTTAAAGAGCGGTGGCTTTATCAGGTGATGATGATCCATTTGATCTCATTGACACCTGGCTGAGGCATTAGTTAGCCTTTTGTCTCTGGGGAACTTGTTTGTGACTACTCTCCAGAATGCATTGGAAGTATCTTTGTAAAGATATATGATTCTGTTATATGGCATTACCATACAGTGTTAACACACACATTTTACCAGGACAGCTATGATGAGCAAATTGTGATTTTTTTCCAAAGGATGTTACACTGTATCCTTTTACAAAATTGAACAGTTTTGTGAAAGGGTTAAAGATAAGGGTATTGGCTATCACAGGGGTCTGCAATGTGTAGCTCCAGAGCTTCAGGCAGCTCTTTGGCTGCCCCGTTGTGCTTCTGGGACCATCTGCCACTGGGGGACCCTGCAGGCAGCAGGCTTCTGGCTCCCCCACTGCCACCAGGGGACCCAGCTGGGGGGCCACTTCTGGTTCCAGGCTCCCTCCCACCACTGGGGGAGCCCTGCAGCAGGTCCCCTGGACCAGGTCCCAGCCCCCTTCCCCTCCCAGGAGGCTACACCTATTGTGGCTCTCAAAACACTTGGTTATTGAAGGAATTTTTAAAAATGGCTCTTTTTATGTTTTGAGATGCTGACCCCTGGGCTATCACAACTCGGAGAAACTAGATCATAGACAGCATTTGCTTAAACTCAAAAAAGGGCTTCCAGAAACTTGATCAGGCTCAAATTCACATCTCACAGCATTCTGGGTCTATCAATTGTTGCATACAAAAGTAAGATGAACTATGCCCCTGCACAATAAGTTGTAGCAAAATTACAGCTTCCAAAGCAACTCATTTTGACAGTATTTGTAACCGCTTGCTAATTAGTTTGGCCCCACTGCAATAGAAACACCAAAATCTACATACAAGAGAGACAGCAACATGCCAGCTACAGCAATGTAAATTTAATAAAGGACACACAAAAAAAAAACAACAACATGGAAACACTTTACATAGCAAGGATCAAATCAAACACAGTACAGTGAAATAAACTGATACAATACTTAAGAAGCTTCAGTGAGTCTCAATCTAATTCATCAGAAGACTATTTTATTTATCTATTGTAACCCCCCTGGGGCTTTAAGGAGTGTGGTTCCTTTAAATCTTTGCCCTGTCAGAGAGGGTTTGTGGAGCTGAGGAGGGGGGCTGCAGCCGGAGGCCCTGGGAAGGAAGCAGAGGGAGAGGCCTTGCCTGAAGCCAGAGAAGACAGAGTGGCTGACCTGGGATGCCAGACTAGCACCACAGAAGGACACTGTGCTGGGGAGAGTCACCCAAGGACAGAGCAGCATCCAGTGACTGGCCATCTGGAGCTGTGGGGCCGAGAGTACAGGACGTGGAACTCAGGGGGGAGGTTGTAGTTAGTTAAGTGGGGAGGGTGTCGCTCTGGGTTCGCCGAGAACAGCAGAAGAGGCATCAGAGAGTTTTGTTTTGCTGGGAAAGTGCTGGTGCCGAAAGGAGTTGCTGGACTGAACTCTGGACGGGAACTGTGCTGGTACTCCTGAACTCATGGTGCAGTTACAGAGCTCACATATGTCTCCAGCCTGCTGGGTTGTTGGGCCTTACAGGGCCCTGTGTTAGCTGTTACTCTGTGTTACTGCTGCCGCATCTCCCCTGTTGGTTTCCCCTTTGTGCCTCTGTAAATAAACCTTCCCCATTCCCACAATCCCTGCGGTATCCCAGTGTGTGTGTGGTCACTCTGGGGGTTTGGAACAGGTGCCCCTGGGGCAAAGGGGCTCTCCTTGCTGTGTTCCCGCACACACCCTTCTCTGGTCAGAGCCGCCTGCAAGGCAGACTCTATCTGGCCACGTGGGTGTTACACTATATAAACGCCAACCATACATTCAGAGAAGATGGTGAAGTGACAGCATACTAATCATTGGCTCCCTTCTACAAAGGAAGCTGTCAAAAAAAATCAGGAGCTCCTGGGAAGCTGCACACTTCAGAATTAACTTAGTGGTAGGGGCTTATTTTGTTTGATTGTTTGTTTGTTTGACACGCATGGCTACCCACTACCTTGGCAGATGAAAGAAAACATGACAAAATCAGTCAGTTAATGATGCTTGGCAGTACTGTGGGAGAAAAAGAACCCAGTGTGCGCGCAGCAGACTTTCCCACAGTGGCTACAAGCCCACCTGCCAGATGGAGGCTGGAGCACACTCTGCTTCCTAGCTCGCCCATGGGCCTCTGCGTGGGCTCTCTGATCACTCTCTATGATGGCAGCACCAGCCTTGACATCTCCCAGTTGAGCAGATGTGGGAAGGGCTCTCCCATTGTCAGTGGGAATGCTGAATTTCTTGAGACCCTGATCGGTCTTGTCGCTGTACCAGCGCTGTGGCTGTCCTCTGTGTCACCGTGCTGTGGCTCCCTGTGCTGACAATGACCTGCTCGGCACCGAGAGGGGGCACAGGACCTCTTCCATCACCATGGAATGCAGGCAATTTTCTCGCTCCTTTTGGGTCCTTGGCTTAAACAACTGACAAATGTGGCATTTGTCAGTCCTATGAGTCTCTTTAAGGCATTTCAGGCACTTCTCATGAGGATTGCTATTGAGAAGGCTTTACTGCCGATGGCACAGGGTTTGAAACCCAGCATGGCTAATTCCATGCTGACACACGTGGTACCTCTGGAATTCGGCAAAAAGATGGTTTCCTCAGCTCATCTGGAGCCCAGAGGCAATATTGGAATGAAGAGGGATTCCAGAGTGGGAAAGGAAAGATAAAGCTGAAGAACAAGAGCAGGCAGTTCCAGAACTGTCGCTAATGGGCTGAAAGAAGGAACTGAAGGGGAGGCAGGGTCACAGGGTGACCTATATACCACACAGGTACACAGACTCGAGGGGAGCGTTGGCCACTGACCCTACAGGGACACGCTAGGGCAAAAAAGCTTCTGGGCATCTGTGCTCTGTGGCATGTAGGCACCAGAATCAGAATGGATGTGAGCAGCGCTCAAAGAAGAAATGTAAGTACCACCTTAATGACTGAATAATGTAAAAAAACAACTAACACGGCTATCCCTTTGGAAATTGAATAATGTAAACAAATCCCTGAAAAGCAAGAAGGCTCCACTACAAAAAGAAAAGAACAAAATACAAGATGAACGTCATGTCTGCAAATGGTTGGTTATCAATGATCACAGAGGAGCAGTGAGGCAGCATGACACAGCAGGTCCCATAGACTTAAATGACAGAAAGCAAGTATTAAAAAAATGATAGGTAAAAAGATGAAAATTTTGGGTCTCATTCTGCAACTGTTATCTTGCAGTATCAGATACATGCACGACAGAAGTCTGGCTCTCTTCTCTAGACTGGCTCGAGCAATAGATAAAAGAGCTGGAAATAATATCACACCAACTTCCAGAATATCGTAGTTATGAACAAAACAAAGAAGGAGTCCTTGGCACTTTTAAAGATTAACAAATTTATCGCATGAGCTTCCATGGGAGAAAATCCCATCTTCAAGCATCTGACAAAGTGGGATTTTCTCCCACAAAAGTTCATGTGATAAATAAATTTGTTAGTCTTTAAAAATGCCCCAAGACTCCTTGTCTTTATTGAACTAGACTAACGTGGCTATGAGTGTGTGTGTCTGTTTTATTCTTTTTTTACATTTACAAGTAAATGTGGCATATTGCCTTGTCCCCTGAAAAGATCCTGCTGCTAGTATTGGGGGGGAGGGGTAGAGCCACCTGCAGCCCCCCAGCCATGCCACCTGGGCTTGGGGGGAGGGGAGAAGAGAGGCGAGACCCTGACTATGCTGCCTGGCCTGTGTTGGGGGATCCCCCCACCCCCCACAGTGCCCCTTTGCAAAGTGCTTCGAGATGAAGAATGCTATAAGGGCTAAATCTAACAGGAGTGAGGGATTATTTCTGTGGGTCTATCTAGCACTTTTCAGCTGTAGATCTCAAAGAACCAGAGAGAGACCTTTTGTCTCCTAAGTGCCAAGCTGAGTGCTATAGAAAATGCTGTCTCCCTGTGTATTGTTTAACCTTTAACCAAAAAAAAAAAAAAAAACTAGAGACATGTCATTGGGTTTAAACCAGATCATGTTACCTTAAGCAGGCACTGGTATTCTCTCCTGCCTATCGCTACCCCCCAACAGCCACCAAGGGGAACTAGATGACACAGCAAAGAGAAAAAGAGTGTTACGTGTCTGATGTCACCTGCCCAAAAGTCTGTGTCCTCCCTCTTCCTTACACTGACTAGGTAACTGTGCTCAGATCCAACGGTATCTACATAGAAGTGACTGGCAGCAGCTGGGAGAACCAACTCCTAAAAAGCCAAGGCCCCTTGCTTTCCCTGTTCTCCTTGTTTCCCTGGAGACGTGGCCCTGAAACAACAATCCCAAGAGCCCCACTGAACTCACTGTCATGGGTGCCACTTCAGGAAACATGCTGCTCTGACTTCAGCTCCTCCTAGGCTCCCAGGGAACATTGCAGCTTGGGCTCGGGGCAGAGGGTGAGAGAGGGGAGAGACCCCCAGCCAGCTTGAGGGGGGGAGGGGTAAGGCTGCAACAACTCCCTGACCACACCACCTGGACTTGGGGTGCAGGGGGAGTCCTGGCTCACACCACCTGCGCTGGAGGGAAGAGCTGCTCACAGCCCCCCAGAGGGCCTGATCTGCCAACTGGTTCCACCTCCTGACCTGAGCTCCCTGCTGCCTGACCCTGGGACGGAGGAGCCGATCCCCCACCTGTGCCCCGTGGCCGATTCCTTGCCAGTCCCCTCAACCGTCCCCACCACACACAGCAGTCTGTCTTACCTGGTGCTGGTCTGTCCAGGACTTTGAGGCATCCAGGCAGTGTCTGTCTGCAAAGGATTTTAAAGTTCCCTCTCTGCCTAGGCAACTCAAGCTGCAGGCTGACTCACTGCACCTGTACTGCTGGGAAAGAGTTTGAGGGGGCTGGGCCTGAGGCTCAGGGGGGCTGAAGCCCCTGGGCCCCATGGCAGCAATGCCTCTTGCAGCAAAAGAGCAAGGCAGTGGCAGATGCTGACATGCGCCTAGAAGCTTTGCTGTGAGAGGGGCATTTTAAATCTCCCAGGCACTCATCAGCTCACTATGTTGCTTCTTCTTCCCTTCCAATTTAATGTCCCCTTTCCCCATGGGGAGGGGTCAGGTTCAGGGGTTAAAGTAAGGGGGAGTGCACCAGAACACCATTCCAGGGCCCCGCAATTTTAGGGGCCATCGTTCTGGGTCCCTTAAAAATAGAAAAAGCAGTCAGAATACAGCATTCTGATGTATTCCCCCTTACTGGCAGTCGCAGCCCCTACCTGTCTGAAAGACAGTCTGTCAGCCAGCAGGGAGCCTTCCCCAGGCTGGGCCTAGGAGTTTTTAAATCTCCCACCCTAAACCTGCTCTGAGCCTACTTAGAGCAGGCTCAGGGTGGGAGCCTCAGCAAGGCCTGGAAGTTCGGTTGGGGGGCCTTCAGTTGCAGCCTCAGGCCTGACAGTGGGACAATGTGGGGGACAGGCATTTGGGGGGCAATAGCTAGGGTGGGGTAGCACTAGTTGGGGTGGGGGGTAGGCATCTGGGGCAGTAGCTGCAGTGGGGGGCTGGCATTTGGGGGCAGTAGATTGGGTCAGGGATAGGTATTTGGGGGACAGTAGCTGGGGTGGGAGGGCAGGCATTTGGGGGGGGCAGTAGCTGGGGTGGGTGAAGGGGGCCCAGACACGCATGAAGGGGGCCTGGAAATTTAGGAGGGTTCCAAGGCCCGCCAAATTATACTTTAACCACTGGTCAGGTTTGAAGTCGGTCATGGAAAACCTTCACTCTGTCTGCAGAGCACCAGTGTTCCACAGAACACCAGTTGAGAAACTCTGGCCTAGACTGTAGGCTGGTTCTCTGAAGGATCATGTTGTTAGTGATCCATTGGTCTCAAGTGACTCCAAGAATGTTTCTGAGTTAGTGAAGTGGAAGCTGTTCGATCTCCACTCCTGCCTGGAGTTTGTGACCCAATTTTCACACCTGTAAAGAAAGGTACTGGGGACACAGGCTTGTTTATACGGGAGCCTACAAAGCCAAAGCTAGCATATATTAATTCA
Organism: Podocnemis expansa; assembly: GCA_007922195.1. NCBI lineage: Eukaryota > Metazoa > Chordata > Testudines > Podocnemididae > Podocnemis > Podocnemis expansa. Next base: position 35,599,339 of record ML682007.1, on the reverse strand, counting down.
CAAGGACACTGCTTCCTTTATGACCCATTAATAGTAAAATGTCTGGTATTGCAATATTGGAAATCCCTTGCACTGTCCAGGCTAGGCAGAAGAATGATCCCTGTGGACTATAGTACACAGCCAGTCTGAACAAGTAGCACAGGAAAAAAAAAAAAAAAAGAATTTCACAAATGTGATGATGTTTGGTCTTTATTTTTAGAGCTGTCTGACAAGTCTTTCTGGGAAGGTAATGTATAGAGGCAGGTCTCTGGGTGAGTCTGATGAATCCTTATAGACTGAAGTAAATGTAGAATGACAATTTCCTAGTTCTGCATGGCATTTCTTCTCATTGGTAGGCTATGGTCTGAATGCCATCTTTCCCTCATTTCCATTGTTTCTCTTTTGGTGTTTTTTCTCTGAGCTTTCTTACCACATAAGCAGTGAACAAATGTAAAACATGAATGTATGAATTATGAATTATTGGCTATAATGTACTTGCCCTTTGTATTTTTATTTGGAATTTATAGTTCTTGTTTTCCTGCATCCTGCAAAATAAATAAATAAATAAAGGTAAGCCAGAATAATCAGAATGAGTTAAGTAACATGATTAACATTCCTAGAATTTGTCCAGTACTTAGACTGTTTCCACTTTGAAGCGCAAGAATCTCTAGTGGAAGGATTCCTGGATTGTGGTAGAACCTGTTCAGCCTCCTCCTCTCCTGCTGATTTTTTCTCACCATCCCATGTAGAAGGAAGGACAGAAATGCACAGAGCCTATGGGGAACACCTGGCTTGTACACCCGGGCTCAGCACTTTCAATTTGGTAGCTCAAATGTTCTGTTGACAAAGAGATACCAAGTTTGTAAGATACCAAAAGCTTCAAGAGCAGACATCATTGAATGCTACCCTTGAAAGGACAGTGCTGTGTACTGTGGAACCCTCATAGTCCATTCAAAGTTTAAACTCTGTAAGGGCCTTCTCTTTAGTTCTGCTACTGTTAAAATGCCAGCAGTAGGAACAGAGACTGGATGATAGATAAATCTGAGACCTGGTCTTTTCTCTTCTCTGAGTAACTGGGGACTTGCATGAATGATTTATCCATTCACTTTGGTTATAACTTGTTTCTCTGTGCTACACCTGGGTTTACTCAGACACAGTTATTTAGAAAACAACACTGTACAAGTGTATATTTATTATATTAACATTGAAGATAAGCTGCTATTCTATTTTGGAACTATTCTCTGAGTAGTTTCTTGAAGCAAGGGGGTGGGTGTGATGAGCTGGGCCCCTCAGCCTGGTGCCTTCCTTGATTTTTAGAAGTTGTATTGGCAAGAAATGCATTTCAGCACCGTAATGCTGTTTAAATTTAATTCCTTGAGACCTGGCTTGATATTTGTTTTTCGAAAAAGGAAAATTTCAGAAGTGATTAGCTGAGTAGCATTCAGTGGTGGAATCCCTGCCCACACACTGGGAATTATTCACCACTGGGAATTTTTGCAGGACAGTTAGCCCTTCCCCTGAGGATACAGGAGGTAGCCTTTGGATGGGGTATCCAGGAGAGTGGCTCCCTGAAAGTAGAGTCTGAAAGTGTGTTCACACAGCAGTCTTATTTCAAAACAACAAAGGTTATTTCGAAATAAGAAAGGCCATGTTCACAAGACACACCATTGTTTCGAAACAACAGCGTTGTTCCGAAACAACTTAGACCACGTGGGGACGAAACAACGTTGTTTCGAAACAATTGTTTCGAAACAATGCCGTCTGAAAATGTTGTTGCAAAACAACGGTGACGTGTTTCGAAATAACTTGTCTGAACATGCTATTTCAATTCCTGCTTTTCCCTTAATTCAAATTAACAAACTGTTAATTTGAATTAACTTATTTTGAAATATGTTAATTCGCATTAACAAACTGTTAATGTGAATTAACTTATTTTGAAATAAGGCATTATTTCGATACAACTTGTATCGAAACAACTTGCATCGAAATAACCCCGTGTGTGTGAACATAGCCTGAGAGATGCAGATCCTAGATCGGCTACCTAACTCTGAGGACACCTGGACACCCCTAGCATCATTCTAATTTCAGAGCCCAGGAGTGGGTATTTTGATTTTGATTTACAGGTGGCTAGTTCGTTACCCATACAAACCGATGGTTTGGGCTTTTTCTCCATCCAATCTAGTCTCCAAAAAAATCTTCGCCCCCGAAAATTCCATGGAGTCTTTCCCAGGGCTGAGGAGCAGGCACCCTTGGGCCCTGCTGGGTTTCGTGCTTCAAACACAGACTCGTTCTAAGCGAGGGCATGGATGGGGCAGAGCAGCACTCTGTGCCTATCTGCCTTGTGCTCGCCGGCTGTGAGCCGCCTAGCAGCAGGCGTGGCAGGGAGTTCTGCAGACAGTGCATCGGCCATACTGCCGCAGGAAGACGCCAGAGCAGCCCCGCCGCTTGCTCCCGCCCTGCTCCCGCAGCTCCAGGCACTCTCAAGGCTGGATCCCCCCGCCGCCTATAATAGCCCGGCACCTGCCGCGGCGCTCAGCGGGGCGGGGCAGGCGCCTCCTACAAAGAGACGGGAGCCGGAGCCCAGCGCGGCGCCGCTCCCGTCTAGCCGGCAGGTGGCGCGGTCCCGGGTGCTGCCGCGGGGACGGGAAATGGCGTTCCTCATCGCATGCTGGTGTTGCCCCAGGAGGCCGGAAGCGGAAGTTTCTCCTCATGAATATTCCGCGGCTCATTGTGTATGCTAATGAGATGCTGCATGCGGAATGAGGCGGGCGGAGCAGGGCCGGGCGCGGCTGCGGCGCGGGCCGGGGCCGGGGCGGTTGGTCGGGCAGCGCGGGCTCCGGGCCTGAGGAGCTGGCGGCGCCATGGAGGGCGGCGGGGGCTCGGGGCGTAGCGGCCGGGACAAGAAGAAGGGGAAGGGCCCAGAGGAGGCGGCGGCGCCCGGGGACCCGGGCAAGTCCAAAAAATTCGTGAGTACTGGGGGCCGCCCCCGAGCCGAGCCGAGCCGCCCCTCCCCCGCCCCGGGCCTCGCCTGACCCCGGTAGCGGCAGCGCGCACCTGGCGCCACCTGCCTCGGCCCCGTGGAGCAAAGTCCCGCACCTGGCGGTGCTGAGCGGGCGGCGCGAGCTGTTTCCCGTGCCGTGCCGCGCCGGAGCCGGGGACGCCACCTGCCATGTGAGGGGTGGGAGCGCCCATGGGTGCCCCCCTCCGCCCCGCAGCGCCCGGACTGTGCGCGGCTCGCTTCAGCCGGCGCCGAAAATCCCTCTCGATCCGTCTCGCCCCGCTGCCGCGAGCCTGCTTCCCCTCAGCCCAGCCGCTGCCGGGGGTTTCCAGCACCTCAGCCGCTCTCTGGCTTCCAGCTCCCGCGTGTCCCTGCTCTGCCTGGGCACGTTGTTGTGGGCGGAGGCGCCTGTGGGACTGTCCGGTTCCGTCCCATCCGGGCCGGCTTGGCACATCTCGGGGAGTTCCCGTGTCAGTGCGCTGAAAGAGGGTTGAATTTATTTTGATTTTGGAGAGGTGGAGTTGAGCCAGATTCTGCCTTTCTCTGGGGGTGCGGTGCTGTGCTGGCCTGCGCTGCTTCCCCGCCGAAGCCGGGTTTCCAGCCTCTTAGGTTTGAGGGTGGGGGGAAACTCTGACAGGGTGCAGGGCGTGCTTAGGGTTTTGTCCAGCAAACCGTCCAACCTGTTTGATCCTTTTTGCTTTATTATGTGTGACATGTCATCTGCTTGGCTTGACCATCATGGTCACACAGGATGCTGCAGTCCCAGTTGATAAACTTTTCTTACAGCAGGCAAACCACAGAGATCCAACAAAATTTGAAGTTTTCCTTGTGTACATGTGTGAGGGGCTGCCTGTGTGTTTAATCAGAAAATAAGTTTGCCTCTCTCCAAAACTGGGTTAGAGAGAGAATTTCCTCTGTTCTCTTATGACTTGTCTTTGCCGCCCCCCCCCACTTGAGTTAAGAACAACATTTTTTTTTGGTAGTGGTACGATTCAGAGCAGTTACCTAATGGTTCCCTCTACTAGCAATGTATTATCTCAGGTTGCTTTGTTCTTCCAGGGTCCCTTTTCCTCAAGTTATGCTATGAATGGAAGAGTTTCTGTTTAAATTATGTTTCCATTCTGGACCTTGTGGAACCCTATGTGGTGTAGGCTAAGGTCTCTGGCTGTTGATTGTTTCTTTCCAGTTATAAGGGGCACTAATCCGTTTAGTAACACATACCTGTCTTTGCCCTAGGCGGGTTCTGGTAGCAAATCCCAAAAGGGATGAGGATTGGCAGCAGGGGCTGTTTGAAAAAAGATCACTGAGGCTGCTGTTAACCCCATGACTTGAAATCCCGTTCAGTGCAAGAGGCAAAGAGCGAGAGCTCGAAAGAGGAGTACCAGCTGATAATCATGTGCAGTGCCTATAGATTTCACACACTATTTAGGGCAGGGATGTCAAACTCAAGGCCCATGGGCTGCACATGGCCCCTAAAGTTATTTCCTGTGGCCTGCAATTACACTGTTGTTTTGATGTTTCCAATGCCATTATATGAAAAGGTTTCAGTGGTGTGCCCCTCAGGCTAACACACTAGACCTCCTGCAGCCCTCATGGTGATTTGAGTTTGAGACTTCTAATTTAAGGGATTGCATATACTGGGGCTTTTGCTAACAGGTGGGTGTCTAATTTTTGACAAGTGTTAGCTTGCTGGATGAGGGCCTCTTCTTTCCCTAGCATGCAACATTTCTTACATTGTGAATGAAGCTGTTTCCATTCGGAGCACCATGATAAGTGTCCTGTACTGACCACAGTGGCGTTGGCATTATTGCTGAAACATTCTGTGCTATCATCTGCAGGTAAATTTAGACATGAATAGGGCTTCATGGTATACTGGCCAAGTTGCAAACATTGGAATTGTGATGAGTGCACTCCTGCTTGCAGTCCACATTTTGCTTTTTAACCACATAAATGAAATGAGAATGAAACACTGCTCACGGAAGTGCTCTTTGCTATGTCATGTATGTGCAAAAAAGGGGGGAAAGCGAAGTGCCGATATGCCTTCAGGCTGACTATGGAAAGGAGTGTAGGAGAACACCCTCACTTGTGCGTCTTGCTTAATGGCAGACTAACAGTGGTGCAATCTTTGTATTCTGCTGTGTGGGCCTGAGTGTGTTGTCAGTGGGGTCAGCTCTTCATGTGGTAGGTGTTTAGAGAGTTTACAGCAGGGGGTGTGAACTAGGATTGTGATACAAGACAGAAGATGACACTGTGACATATTTGGGTTGCATTTGTTGAGGTTTCTTCTCTTCTAAGTCATGTGGTACTTAGAAGCACTAAATAAATTTTGTTGGTCTGAGAAGCTTTTTAGGCTTTAGTCCAGGGGTCTCAAACTCAAATCAGCATGAGAGCCGCATGAGGACTAGTACATTAGCCCAAGGGCCGCACCACTGAAATCTTTTCATATAATGATATTGCAAATATTGGTAATTATAGTATCATTGTGGGTTGCAGGAAATAACTTTGGGGGCCGCATGTGGCCCATGGGCCACATGTTTGAGACCCCTGCTTTAGTCCCTCACTAGGACCTTGTACACACTAGCTGGTTACTGTAGAATAAGTCATGTTATTGTGGGGAAAAAAGGCCCACTGTACACCTGTGAATGCTCCTTGTTGCATTCCAAGTGTCCTGTTATACCCAAACAATAACAGCACTTGTGCGATCGTCATAACAGCTACTGTGGGACAGCTCTTGTGCTATGAAATGTGTGTCAACGCTGATGGAATTTTCTTCCGCAATAAGCGGCCACTGGAAATGTCCCAGAATTCCAACCCTGACCACTCTGGTTCTGCTTGGACTCTGCTTCTCTGACATGATGAGCCTCTGCCTCCTGTGAGTCCCAAGAATTTCTGTTTTTTTCTGGGGCAACATTGAAAAAGGGCTCAAGTTGTTAGTGGCTACAGTGAATGATGACAAGGAAACACAGCACCCCAGGGGAACTTGTAAATTTACCCACAATGCTCAGCACTCCTCTCCTTCTATCTAGGGTTCCTAGTGCTGAAAGCTGATGAGTGGCACAGTGGGATAGGTGCCAACAATTCAATGCTCTTTCTTGCAGAAATTTAAAGAACGGTGTGGGCACTTCTTTGTGTTATAAGGAGCACAGTGTGAATGTGCAATTGTGCTATAGATATGACACATTTATTATAGTGCCAAAACTTATTGTGGAACAATTATTTAGCATAGATGTGACCTAAAGCATTGGGGAGACATTCAGAATTTTGCTTTCAACTGAAGGTCCCATGGTAATTGCCTGGATGTTTGCTCAAGAGTTAAAAAGCAGACAGTATTTTTAAGAATAAGGGGTCATTCTATTAATCAGTGTCTGGTAAATTTACAATCATAAAAACCACCACTACTTCTCACAGTAGATAGTTTGTCTCTGGAGTTCATGGAGGCAGGAGGTTGCTAAATTAAATACCATGGTGGGGTTTTTAAAATGGCTGGGTAAACTTATAAACTACATTGTAGTTTTGGAAGCTATTAGGATCACAATAATTTACATTTATATAACTCTATCCCCAGAGAAATCAAAAAGCACTTTACAAAGTGATATATAATCTAAATGGATCACTTAATTGTCCACAGAAAAGCAACCTGCATCTGGTGTAAAACATGGAAGCTGTTCAATCTGGCACATAATCTCTTCATGAATTTAGAGTGGGAAATGAAGGATAGTACATCTATTTTGATCTTTAGGGAGGCAGAAAGTAATCGTCCAAGTTGGAATTTGTACTGAATGACTTGTGGAAAGTTTTATGAGTTCTTTAATGATAATAAATGAGGAGCCTTTAAGGTGCTACAGGACTAACATTTATTTGAGCATAAGCTTTTGTGGGCTATAACCCACTTGGTGAGATGCAGGGCTCCTGTTTTATTATGCTGAAAGAGACCAACATAGCTACCCCTCTTGAATTTTAATGATAATGAGTAGTAAGAGTCTCTGTTTTCAAGTCTTTGAGACAAAAGGAGGTTCAGTTTACACTGAGAAACTGAACCATAGTTAGAATTGACAGTTCCTGAAAGTCCCAAATGCTAACTGACGGCAGATAAAAAGTTTTCCTTATCAAATTCCTTAACTGGTTTCCTCCCTTGCCTATCCTGTTGCTTTTACTCACTTGCAATGTTCTGACATCTCTGTACTTCAGTGCTGGAACTAGATATTTTGGTGCCTGGGGCAAGCAGCCCAAAACACACCCTCCCTTGCCCTGGTGCTGGTTCTGGCCTGAGGCTGATCTGGCCCAAGCCACTGCCAGTAGATGGCAGGGAGCCAGATCTGTCCCCTTCTTTCCACCCAGCTGCCAGCTCTCCCACCCCTAGCCAGCCAGCCAGGCCCTGATTTCTTCCCACCCTAGCGCAGCTGCTGGCCATCCCAGTCCCCAGCTACCTCAGGGTGCCTTCCCCCTTACCTGGCCATGGTGTGGGTCACCGAGCCACAGCTGCTACTGCATGGCCACTGGCCACGGGCTCTCAGCCCCCTGCCCCCCCCCCCCCGCAAGCACGCATCTGAGCATGCTCAGGGGCAAAGTGAGAGATTTTAAACACCTCCTGCCCTAGACTGGTTCCTGGAGGAATGGGCCTTTGGGGCCAGGTAGGGTCTGTGGCTGCTGGCTAGTTTGGTGCCCTCTAAAATTTGGTGACCAGTTGCCCCATCCTAGTTGCAGCCCTTCTGTACTTGGATTATAAAAAGAATCACTTCACTTGGCCAATGATGCCCGTTTCACTACCACATTTTTCTTCTCCCATTTCTTTCATTATTCCTTCTTCCACCATGATCTTCTATTGAAAGAATAACTTTCTAAATCCAGTATGCTATGTCTTCAACTTCTCATGGTGCAGGGTGGAAGACTTTTTGGTTTTATGGAATATTTGTTTACCTTTTGTGAAGAAAGGGGACTGTTATCATTTGGATTGCATCTAGCTCAGTAGGGGGGGAGCAGTCTCCTTGGGAAAAGCCTGGTTTGAACAGTGTGACAGGGTTAAACTAATAGCAAAAGGTGAAAAAGGAAGATCTGAGCACACAGCACAAAAGTGAGATGTTGAGAACAAAATTAACTGAAGCTTTAAAGCAGGGGTCTCAAACTCAAATCACCGTGAGCTCCGCATGAGGACTAGTAGAGGGCCGCATGAGGGCTAGTACATTAACCTGAGGGCTGCACCACTGAAACCTCTTCATAAAACAACATTGCAAATACTGGTAATGATAGTGTCATTGTGGGCTGCAGAAAATAGCTTTAGGGCCCACATGTGGTCCACAGGCCATGTGTTTGAGGCCCTTGCTTTAGAGAGAGAGAGAAAATATTTTACTTATGTGTATTCCAATGTTTGGTGCTCAAGTAATTAATAAGAATAATTAGAACTTTGCAATTACAAGTATAAATTTAATCTGGCTGATATGATTTTGTACCTGGTGGGACAAAACACAGTTGTTAAAAATTTAATTTTTTTTAAACTCATTTAGGAAGAACAAAGTGGGTAAAGGAGGGGGAGTGGCACTCAATAAACTGCCAAAAACTATATAACCTATTTCTGTAAATCACTATCAAGTTGGAGGAAAATAATCTTGAATGCTTATGGACTGGTGTCTTAACACATAAAACACAAGTTAGAGTCCTAACTGGGGTCTGCTACAGACCACCAAATCAGACTGGGGAACAGGTTGATCACTTCCTTATTCCATCCTACCTAAGTGTGTAGGAAAAAAGATGTAAAGCCATCAGGGGCTTCAGTTTGAGTGACATGCTGGAAGTCTCATGCATCTGGTGCTAAAACATCCTTCAAGGTTTCTAAACATTATAAATGACAATTTCCTAAATCCAAAAAGTGTTTCAGCCAATGCAGAAGAATTCTATATTAGACACTGATCAGAGAATTAAAAATTAATGATATCTTATGTACAAGTGATCATGATCTTATCACATTAATCATGTGCAAGCTGAATAATGTCCAGACCCAATAATATGTTTGGTGCTTTAAAAGAGCCAGTTTCACAGAGCTAAAACAATTATGAGCCAACTCAGTTATGAGGAAGAAATTTATCAAAAAATGCAGATGATAATTGGGAATCATTTAAGAACCTTATACTAAATGCCCCAAACCCCAGAACCTCAAAATTGAGGAAGAAGGCTGTGCTGGCTTTATTAAAAAATAAAAGTAGTAGGGAGTGGAGGCAGCTTTAAAAAACAAACAGAAAGAAAAGGACATTGACAGTAATGAATATAAATCAAAAGTTAGAAACTGTAGGCAACTGATAAGGGAGACCATGGGGCATCAGAAGAAATGTATGGCCAACAGAGCTGTGGCCAATAAGAAATTTTTAAAAAGTAGATTGGGAACAAAAAGAATCCTGACAATAGCACTAGTCCATTGCTAAATCAGTATTGTAAAATTATCAATAATAATGCAGAAAAAGGCAGAAGTATCTAATTCATATTTCTCTTCTTTCCTTGGGTTGGGAGTGGGGGTAAAGAAAAATTAGATAATCTCATCATATGGGAAAACAAACAAGGAGTCCTGTGGCACATAGACTAAGATCATGCAATAAATAAATTTTAGTATTTAAGTGCCACAAGACTCCTTGTTTTACGGAACTAGACTAACACGGCTACCCCTCTGGAACTCATCATGTGGGAATAACTATACACCCTAGGATCTCTGGTGATGGGTGGTTAGACAGCAGCCACTAAAGTTAGACTTTTTAAAATCAGCATATCCAGATAACTTTAATTCAAAAACTTTTAAAGAACTGGCTGAGGAGCTTTGTGGACTATTAGTGTTAATTTTTATAAGCTCTTGGAGCACTGGAGAAGTTCCAGAGGACTGGAAGAAAATGAATGTGATGCCATTTTAAAAAAGTGTAAATAGGATAACCTGGGAATTAAAGGCTTGTCTGTCTGATATTGAGTCTGGGTGAGGCAAGCAAGTGACTAATGAGACTCCATTAATTAAGAGTGAAAGGAGGTAATGTAATTAATTTAAATTAACATGACTATGGAAAACAGATCTTATTAAACTAACTTTTTTTAATGATATCATGAATTTGGTTGAGAAAGGTAGTAGTGTTGAAGTAATATACTTAGACTTCTATAAGGCCTTTGATTTGTGTTGCATGATATTTTGATTAAAAACTAGAAGGATATAAATTTTAAAATTAACATGGCACACATTAAATGTGTTAAACATTAACTAATGTGTTTCAAAATGTAACTAAATGGGGGATCGTCAAGAGGGTGTGTTTCCAGTGAGGTCCCACAGGAATCTGTCCTTGGACTTGTGCCATTTAACGGTTTTATCAGTGAGTTGAAAGAAGACATAAAATTGTAACTGACAGTTTGCAGATGACACAAATTGAGGAGTGGTAAATAATAAAGAGGACAGGTCACTGATTGAGAGCAATCTAGATTGCTTGGTGAACTGGATATAAGTGAACAGTATGTGTTTTTAATATGGTTAAATGATCTACGTCTAGAAACAAGGAATGTGGGCCACAGTTTTAGGATGGGGGACTTTGTATTGGAAATCACTGCCGCTGAAAACATTTTGAAGGTGAATGAGCAGGGGAACATGTACTCTGAATCTGATTCTGTGGCAAAATAAGCAAATGTTATCCTTGGATACATAACAAGTAGAATCTTGCATAACAGTAGAGGGGTTATTTTGCCTCTGTATTTGTTGTCAACAGTCTTAAGTCCATGGCAGCTGGAATACTATGTCCAGTCATGTGTCCACAATTCAAGAAAGTTGATAAATTGGAGAAGGTTCAGGAAAGACCCCCAAGAATGATTAAAGAATTAAAAAACACATCTTAAAACAATAGACTTGGAGAGCACAGTTTTTATTTAAATTAACAGAGAAGGTTAAGGGGAGTGTAGCAGGCCTCCCTTCTTCTTCCTCTATGGGGTATATTCGTTCCTCTTGGTCAGAAACACTCTCCACATTATCAGTGGCAGTCCTCCTGCTCTTTGTTTACAGTGCATGCAAACCAAGTTCCACCTTGTGCCCTATACACTAGGGGCTCAGAGACTCAGGACCCCACTCACCTTTTGCCAGCAGGCAGACTTCCCCATCACCTTCCTCTGGCCTTGTCAGCCATGCCTTTCTTTGGTATTCTGTGCTGGCTCATTTATATTCCTGAGCCAAGTCATTTGGTGCTCTTTGCTCCATTGTTAGGTCAGGGCTCTGAGTCAGCCTAATAGCCTGCTCTGCCATAGCCCCTAGGCCTGGGCTAACAGAGGCAAGTGAGGGGTTTATCACTCCTACTCTGTTACACACCTCTCCCCTTAAAGAATCAATTGATTTATCTGCCCAAAACTCTTTTTGCTGGCTGTATTGAATGGTATGCAGTATCACATCCCCTGTTACAGAGGGTTGCATGGGGTCTCTCCCCTGGGATTCAGTTTTTTTGGTCCCTGGCCAGCCTCCATCCAGACTCTCCCCAGTGTTCCTTCAGGCCACAGAGCCAGCAGTCAGGCTGCAATGTGCACAGGGCTTTTTCTTGACTCTAGGGCTCCTCTTTGGCCTTATTCTTCCCTTGGGAATCTGACCAACTAGGTCCTGAGGCCCCTTTGGTACCCCCTGGGGTTGCTGCCAGCCCCACTTCTATGAGCTTTTCTCTCACGGTCCTCTGTTTTTGTGGGTCCATACACTGCTTTGTGAGGTGTCCCTTCCCCTCACAAGTCCTGCACACTAATGAGGCTTTGGATGGTGTGAGGTCTGGGCCGGTGCCCTCAAAGCTGTGGCAGTATCCTCCCCTTGGCCTTCCCCCTCAGGTCCTTGGGGTTTCATTACATCTTTCTTTCCCTGCTTAGGACTAGAGGTACTATTCTTTGTGGTGTCCTGCATCCACTTCCTCTCTCCTTCCTCTTCCTGAGGGTCTCCCTGTCCTTCCAGCTTGCTGAGAGGAGGTCCTCAGTCTACCCCAGCAAGGTAGGGTGACTTCCACACTATCCTGACTTGCTACCATTTAAATTGCCTATGGGTACTTGGGCTAGCAGGTCTCTCATGGGTACATAACACCACTACCCTGTCCCCTGGGACTACCCATCATGATTTCATCTGGCCCCTGCCAGAGCAGTGACTGGGTGCCACCAAACTCTGCTGAGGTTTCTCCTCCACCTGGATGGGGATGGTGTTCAACAGCCATCCCTTTGGCCTCCCCTGGCTGCCTGCCCACCTGGAGATATCTGCCAGCCTGCATTCTGTTTCTAGGCAGCCCTGGTTCTTGTGACCTAGGTGGCCACGTTGCTAGCACATCAGTTTGAGGGTCTGCTGCTCCCTGGCTCAGGTCCTTTCTTGGCCCTTTATTTCACTGGCCCATGTCTTTGCTGGGCTTTCCTATTTTCTTAGGTACTTTTGCCTCTACATATTCCTCTGTCAGCTTCAGTGCCTCTGCTGTCCAGCCTGGCTGATGCCATTGGGCCCTGACCTGGGAAGTTGCTGGTAGACTTTGCACTAACTGCTCCAGAATTAAGGTGTCCAGCACCTACTTCACTATCTGTGTAGCCAGTCATAGCCACCAGGTAGCCCGATGTGTCAGCTGCTGGACAAATGCCTAGAGTAGTAGAGTCCCTGTCGCCCTGACTGTTTGGAATTTTTGCTGGTACTGTTCTGCTGACAGTCTGACCCAGTCCAGGATGTCAGCTTCCACTGTGTCATGGTCCCTGGCTTGGGCCTACCTCAGGGCCACACAGGCTGCCTTGGCCTTGCTCCTTAAATATGGCATGAGATGCAGTGCCCAGGGTGCCTTCTCTGAGCCATCTGTCATTGGCCATCCTTTTCAAACGTCCCCAGGAAAGCATTGGAGTCATTACTTGGGCCCATCTTACAAAATGCCCAGCTGGCTACCCGGTTCCTTCCCCACTTACAGGACTCACCGCTCTCTGGACTAGGTGATATTGGATGATAGACTGCTCCTTTATGAAGTCCTCAAGGCTTTTCTGGGGTTCTTTTCACATTACAAAGGGTAATTTGACTTCAGGCTTCCCATTCTTTAAGCCTGTAAACTGCTCTGATTTGCTGTTACTTTATGACCTGATCCTATGTTTTACACCCCCTTGCATTTAGTTTCATTCCTTTCTGTAAGTTCACCCATCTTCGAAGCATCTGAGGAAGTGGGATCTTCTCCCACGAAAGCTCATGCAAAAAATAAATCTGTTAGTCTTAAAGTGCCACACAACTGCTTGTTTGTTTTTTTTTACTGGACTAGACTAACACGGCTATCCCTTTGGAAACAGTCTGCCAGGACATCAGTGCTTTCTGCTCTACATGGTGGGATTACTGCATCTCCTGCAATGTTTTCACTAGCCATTCATCTGGGCCACCAATGCCTGTCACTTACTGCAATGGCTATGTTCCAGGTCCCAGACAAGACCCCATATGTATTAAGCTGGCTGCTTCCTCCCCTGTTCTTCCTCCACAGGATAGGTTCCCGTGGTCAAAAAGACTCCTCACCATTATTAGTTGCAATCTCTCTGCTCTTGTATTTACAGTGCATGCAAGTCAAGTCCCACTTTCTGCTCCAGACACACTAACGGGCTCAAAGGCTCAGGTTTCTAATCCCCTCCTGCCAGAAGGCTGACTGCCTTCCTTTGCCCTGCTTGGCCACACCTCTCTCTGTTTTCTTGTTCTGGCCTCTTTAGACCAGGGTTCTGACTCAGCTTGATTGTAGCATAGCTGTTGCCTGCTCTGCCATAACCTCTTAGGCCCAGGCAGACACAGGCAGGTGAGAGGTTTATCACTCCTGTTCTGTTATGGGATGACTTGATAACAGTTTATCAGTACCATGGGGAACAGTTATTTAATGATGGGCTCTTCAGTCTAGCAAAGAAAGGTCCAGTGGGTGGAAGATGAACTTGGACAAATTGAGACTGGGGAAAAAGGTGTAAATCTTTAATGATGAAAGTAATTAATCATTTGCTTCAGTTTACCAAAGATTGAGATTGACCGTTTCTAAATCAAGATTGAATGTTTTTCTAGTAGATGGCTAGGAATTATTTTGGATAAGTTCTGTGGCCTGTGTTACGTAAGAAGTCAGACTAATTGGTCATAAAGGTCCATTCTGGTCTTGAAATCTGAGACTGTCTTTCCAGTCTGTCATGCTTTTTGAAACAGTATTGAAGTGTATTTTGTCCGGTCAGTGCTCGTATGTAAACTCTATTGATACTTTTAAGAAACATTGCTTTAAACATAAAGCTGTGGTTCACTTCTAGTGTTGTTCCAGCTTTTGTGTCTGCAGACTAAAATACTTGCAACATTTCATATGCTCCAATGCTAGTGAATCAATTAACACCTAGATTCCAGAAAGCTGTAAGATTTGATCTATCTGAATCTTTTCAGTGCTAGTTCAGGCAGGAAGTGAAAAGCAGCATTTCAGTTTATCTTCCAAGCACAGGCTTACAATGCTTTAGTCTCTAGTTCTAAAAGCACATAGCTGTAAGAACTTTTGTGTGTTTTAATGGCAGCAGTTTAACAAAAAATGTGAAAAGTCTTCTATATCATTGATTCTTTTCTTGTTTTGACCTGCAACTTCTGTAATTTTATGTATACAACTGTATCTTCATAAGGTGTGATACAAGCAATCTCAGGAGCTTTCTTTTCTCCCAAAAAGGGTATTTTAATGTAATATTACTGCCATGTTTTATGAAGTACATGCTATTTCTAAATTGAACATGCTCATATAAATATAGGATATGCAGCCACCCAAACTCTTTTTTAAAGGAACATTAACTTTAAAGATAGGAAAAATTAGGCCGCCTTGTGCATATGAGTTATGACACATTCATCAAAGGCATAATCGCATAATATTTTTCCACAGGACCCCTGCTACATTCGGTATGTACGATGGATAGTGCTCACTGAATGAGCAGCTATTGCACACTTTATTTTTCTCCTCATTGTTTGTCTGGCTTAGGTCTTAATTAAGCTTTGCAGCATCTCAATGTGGTAAGGAGGTGAAATTTCCCTGTTTTACTGATGGGGACATAAGTCATTGAGAGAGAGAGAGAGAGAGAGAGAGAGAGATTAAGGTCAAAAGTGTCCACTGATATTTGGTATGCTGTCTGATATACCTAGAACCCGATAAGTTCTCATTGACTTGTGTTGTATAAATGCTCAGCTCTTGAATAAATCAGTCCCAGAGTTTCATGTTGTTGGGCACACAGAAAAAGAGGTACATTAAATTAAATTAATGATCACCTGTGAAAAGTTTGTTGGGGCTTGCACAGCATTACATAGGAATTTACCAAATTGCAGTGTTGTAGCTGTGCCAGTCCCATCAACAGAGGTTCTCCCTCACAAACAGAAGTTGATCCAATAAAATGTTAACTCAGCCTGCCTCCTCCCCACCCCTGCTCACCTGTCTCTTTAATAGGAACTCTGTGGTAGGAGGCAAAATCTGGATCTCCAGAACAGGTACATCCTGTGTGCTGCATGAAGCAGGGGTCCTATGGAGAAGATAGCATGTAATTAAAGACACTGTTCAAATGTATTTACGTAAGGGGACTGAATTAAAATTATGCAGACAACCGTAAGGTGTGTGTAAGGTTGGTACCTTTTGATCTATGACACATGCTTCTGCCACTTGATCTAATAGAGGAACTGGTAGTGTTAGTAGGCTGTCCTCTGGGCTAGAGGAGCATGAGCCATGTACTTTTCTAGTAGGTTTCACAGGTGGTAGGTGACAGCAGAAGGATGGTGAGACTCAGGACTTTTGAGTTGCAGTTGATTCTCCTACCCATTCTCCCATGCTTGACCAGCTCTGCCCTGTCTCCTCAAATCTGCCTGTTCCAGTCTTGGTTCATCTCCCTCTGGCTCCCTTGAGCCCCATTCTTCTTTCCTGCCAGTCAATTCTTGTTGCCACATCTCTGGCTTCTGATGCCAGTCTCCTTGCCCAGTTAGTCCCAGTTTCTTCCTTTTGGCTCTTTGTATGATCCTTGCTTTTCTTGACTCCTGTTACTCTTCCTCTCTGCTATGGCTTCCAGTCCTAGACTTCTTGCTTATCTAGTCCCAGTTTTTCTTCCTCCTAGGTCAAGGGGTCATACACAAAGTTTGTTAGACCTTCTGAAAGAAAAGGTCACCAGAATTTTTATTAACATTTTAAAGCACTGTATTTTTCCCTATATTTTTCAGGTTTAGCTAAAACTTTCCAAAAAATTCAGTGTGCGGCAAACACTCAGCATGGAAGACTTCAGGCCAAAATATTAAAGTTTGGTAAAATTCTGAGTGGTTGAAAACAGGACCTCTCAATAAAGTTTTGTGTAATCTCAAAAATAGGCAGTAGTGCCCACCCTGCCTAGTATGATTTGTTTACATAGAAATATTTAAATTTCAAGTTGCTACAGCACTTTCATCTCTGGACTGCCAATTCCTCCAACTCCCTCCCTCCCCCTTTTCAGGGAGACATGCAGAGAACGGGATTGCATACATCAGGTCAACCCATAGTGCAATGACATAATGACTAGAGGAGGAGTGTGGACATACTACTGTGGATATGCAGGCGTACAGATGATTCAGCTACAGAACCACTTTAGCCTGAAACAGGCTAGTGAACTATAGACTGTAGACAAGACAGACGCACAGGTGGTCGATGCACTGTGAGACTGTCATGGCACAACTGTTTGCACGCTCGGGTTATAATACCTGTGTTCTCAGCCCAGAGTCTCTCACTACTATGGGGAGATGTCTCCATCATGATAAGTTTTGGGGATTGGGGACGTTGCTCCCTCATGCAGCCCTAAAACACCACCCATGGCACCCCTCATGATTCATCTTGCACCCCCTTAGTGCTCTACACAGTAAACTACCTTAGACAGGGCCTAGAGCTCTCTTTCTTTCTCTTGTACATATTTAGTCCTCGCTGTTGGGAACTATTTTGGCAGAAAAATCCAGCTAGTGGGGCTATCCCATAGTCCCAAACTGCTCCCTAAAACACAATCTATACCTATCTGGCTGCCAAAGCCTAACTGTTGTAAAATGCAGCACGCTGAAAACATGGGGCAGAGCACAGTAAGTGTATAATTAGCGAAAGTCAAAATAAATACCATGAACTCTTCTGATTGTGTATTGTTCATTTTCACACTTAAATTCAGAATTTGAGGCTGTAACAGAACTAAGCAAACTTGCTTTGGAATTTGCACTCTTTTTTTTGCACCAGAGTGCAGAATCCAGGGACCTTGCCATGTTTGCTTTATTTAGGGGTCTGCAATCTGTGGCTCTTTGGCTGCTCCCTTGTGGCTCTGTGCTCCAGCACCCTCCACCAGTGGGGGACCCTGCAGGCAGCCTATGCATCGCGCCCCCCCCCCGGAGGGCTCTGCAGGTGGGCCATGCCAAGCTCTGGGTTCCCACCACCACCGGGGGACTTGATCCTGGTTCTGGGCTCTCCTCCACCCTCCCACCAAGAGGCTACATCCATTGTGGCTCTCAAAACACTTGAATGTTGAAGGAATTTTTTTTTTAAATGGCTCTTTCTTATCTTTCGGGTTGGTGACCCCAATTCATTGTAGTATAACGAAGTCTTGGTTATAGGGCTGTGGTTTGCTGACACCTAGCTAAACATTTTCATCTTTTGGGCATCTGACCTCCAGCTGGTTGAGGGGAGAGTCTATTTTGCAACTGCTGATGTTCCAAGCAGCATTGACACCTTAGGCCAGTGGTTTTCAAACTTCTTTTTTCTCAGGACCCAGTTGGGGGGGGGGATCACATATGCCTGCGACCCAACATTCCAGTCTTCTGGCGGCAGCAGCAGGAGGTGCCATGACCCAGTGCCTGAAGGTCTGCAACCCCATACGCAACCTAAGTTTGAAGCCACTGCCTTAGGCCATATATTCATCCAGGAGGGAGAGGAAGGAAGCGGGAAAGGTGTGTTCATAAGTTGAGCTAAAATCAAGTTTTAAAAATAAAAGGCAGTTAGCAGATCCAGTTAAAGACTACTAGGGTTTCCCACAGTCTGTAAGTTGACCTGCTAACTTGTGTGAAAACTTCAGAACGTTTTATCTTCATTAGTTTTTGGCTAACTTGAGATAAACACACAGTTCTGTCCTAGTTAGGGCACAGCCATAGGCTCAGGGACTGATGTGTTCTCTTGGGTTAAAAACTGCTGGTCTGTTGTCTTAGCTGAGTGGGAAAAGAGCCTCTTGGGCTTGTTCACAGGCAATGACCAAGATGTAGCCTTTCTGCATGGCAAATACTGTAGTGCATTTAGCAGAAAAGGGAGATCACCCGTTGTGATTACAAGGAGTGGTCTGGCAATGCTGATATGGTGGGAGCATGCTGCTTTGGCTGTAACGTTTCTGTTATAGACTTTCTAGATGGTGGTGCCTTAGGGAGCTGGAGAGTGGAGTGAATGCAGTGACTCTTGTCAAGTGCAGGATGTAATGCTGGGATTCATTTAATTACTTTTGAAACTCAGAAGTTAGTCAATTGGACAGTAATTGTAGAAGAATAAATTTCCTAACACTCAGAGCACTGAAGCTGCTTAACATTTTCTTTTGTCTCACTCAGAAGTTTTTGATTAGGGGAGCCCTGAGCTACCTGTGGCTTTCTTGGTGAACTTCCCCAAGCATTCTGTTACCTTGGTTGAACTCTTTTTTCCATTTCTCCAGCCCAAAGCAGAATTTGGATAAAGGAGCAGCTGCCCTCTCTGATTCCCCCTCCTCCCCATTTCCAGATCATGTGCAGAAAGCAGAATGAGCATGAAACACTTCAGCCAGGAGAATGGCATAGTTTGGCCTTGTTTACACTAGGAAAAAGATTGCCAATAGGTTAGTGTGTATTAAAAATACACCTTTTCTTAATGTAGACATAGCTGTCTGTTCTGAGTGAAGCACTTCTCTCTCTTCCCTGCTATTCAGTGAGCAGTTAAGGGGTTTCCAGATTATTCTAGGATTCCGATGAAACAGCAGTGACATCCTCACAAAAGAAAGATCCTACTGTGTGTGGTTCATCCGTTCCCTCATGCCTGGGTAGTCTGTCCATTTCTCCTCTCTCTGTAAGCACTATAGTCATTTCTTGAAAGCTGAGATTGCTTTGAGATTTTTATCATCTCTGTAGCTCACTATGGTCTTAAGCCTCTGTTCCATGTTACTGGTTCTGGGTGTGGCAGTTGTGTTTCTGTGACAGGGTGGCTTTCATGGTAGTTGCAGATTCTCTCCTGAAACCAGGGAGCATTTGATGAAGACTAAAACATTGCTCTAAGCATGGTACTGCCTGTTCAGAATCTTGTTAATGAAAATATTATCACCCATCTATAAATCCTGTAAACGCTGTGGGTCCTGGATCATTAGGATAGTTTGATGACCCACTGCTAACATAGAGTGCTGTTAGTGCAGACTTCAGCACATGGAGGGTCGGCAAGGGTGTTAATTTCCATGGGCTAATAGACTTGGTCTGTTTTCTGAAGAGTACCAGTCTGGTGGCCAGTTAATACTGGTGGTGGTGGTGGTGCTGCTATAGATGTCTGTGGGTAGTTCTATCAGGAACAAGATTGAAGCACGTTTTGCAAAGGCCACTAGACATGCATCAGGAAACATCTAGACCAGGGGTGTCCAAGCTTATGGAACCCAAGAGCCACACAAGTTGATTATTAAACGTTCAAGAGCTGCACTGAGGCATATAGCCATATATATTTACCTACTAAATTGATTTGCTGATGTTCTTCTACGAGCCACACTCTTTCATTCAAGAGCCACATGCGGCTCCCAAGCTGCAGTTTGGCCACATCTGATCTAGACTTTTCAATTTGAAGCCAAAGTCAGTAGACCTAGCAATCTAGAGGTGAAGAGCTTGTTTTTTGCCAATGCTGTGAGCCCCCTCCCATTCCTCTGTAGCATTCTTGAAGATGCCTAGCTGGCCTCAGTGTCTGGAGAATCTGGATTAATGTAATAACTGCTGTCTTTTCTAAGTGGGTTGCAGCCAGGCTCTGAGAGTCTTGCTCTGTGCAGACTCTGATATGGTAAAAGGTGCTGCTTTCAGTTTGCTGAGGTGGAAGTTGGTGTCTGCTTTGTTTGGAGACTTGTTGCATCGTTACGGTTTGTTCCGTTAGTTGTAGGCCTATGAGTAATGCTTCCTGTACTTGAAACCACAAGAAGTGGTGACTGTCTTAGATATGCTGTCTGAGTGAGCAGCAGCTGCCATGCTCCTGCTAGGCTCTGTCTTTATTAGTGAAAACAGTAGCTAGGTTTTAAAAAAAGGTCCCAAATGCCTATGAGCCAGATATAGATATGAAAAGCAAGGGGGTGGGAGTGTCTTTGGGGCCTCTGAGGTCTAGATGAGATGCTGGGCTTGGCTTAATGGAGAAATTTACTGGCATAATTATGGCTTTAGTTTATACCAGTATAACTCCTGATGGGAACACTCCTTCTGGAATGAAGGTGGATGTGGGGGCAGAGGTTATACTGATGTACCTGCGGTGGTATAATGGTAAATATCCCTGAGGTGGTGGAGTGATTTCTACTGGGGTGCTGTGTGTGGAACTTAGAAGGAAACCTTTTTAACACCTTGTTAATATGAGCCTGGCTTCTTGAAGCTCCTTCCCATTAGATACAGGGTAGAATTTACCATGTCTCCTGCTTGGGAACTTTGAAGGGCCCTCATCTGCTGCTTTTCTCCAGTATCCTGACTGCTGTGATAGAGAGGGCAAGAAGTGTGTACTACCATACATCTCCCCCACCTCCATTCTTCATGCTTATTTCCTCTGAACAGCTTTAGTATCTGCCTCTGCTGTTCATGCTTTTCTGTACTAGCAGCATGAAATTGATAGGATTTACTACTGCTTATGGGTTCTTAAATAGTAGCAGTGAAATCGACAAGCCTTACTAATTCAACACTTTTTTTTTTTTTTTTCCTGCTCACACTCTTAGCAGCCTCAGAGGCACTGGAGCTGTCTTAAGATTCAGGAAGACAACACTATTGGTGTACATACACTTATTTCAAAGGTTTCCTCAACCATCATGGTTAGAAATATAATTAAAAAGAAGTTTAAATTTCATTTTAATTGATCTCTTAGATGTTTGCAGTCACCACAGAAAAAGTCATATATTCTACTGACTGATGAACTAATAGATTTTAGAAGCTATGAGAGTAGTTTTGAGTTAGCATTTATTTTTTCTGCCTCCAAATGCTGCTGCTTCATGCTTCCCCTCATTTCCACTGTAACCTGGTTTTCTTCAACCCCCACTCTATCTTCTCTCTCCAGTTATGTGGTCTGTAGTTGTTTTTACTTCTTGCCACTCAAACTTATAGTAGTGGCTGTTTTGTGAACTGTATGTGCAGGTTCCATTGGCATAAAGCTCAGTGAGGTTTAGTGCTGCTTCTTTTGTGTGCCAGCTTTTGAGCAGAGAATGTATAAAGTGGGAGTTAAAACCATGGGGCCAGATATGCCTTAATACAGGATGCAGAAGAGAAGAGGGAAGAAAAGGTCCTCTCTTAGTTCAGTAGCTTTGCAATTTGTTTTCAATGGTAGCTGTTCATCAGAACTTCAGATCCGATCATTAAGAAAATCAGCATCATAATTTTCTGACTGGTCAAAATTTGGGGAGGCTTGCCTATATCTAGGTCTGTTGGTAATCATCTGGCAGCCTGCAACTTGGCTGTTTTTGTGATTGGGTTGGAAAAGTTAGTAACCTGTGGAAGAGCTTAATGGAAGGGAAGCAACTTTTGTGAAATAGCTCAGCTCCACCACAAATTTTCAGTAGTTAATTGTTACTCAGACTTTTATTCCCCTACCCCAGTGTGCTGCTTTTTCTCTTTCCCACACTCTACCCTATAGTCATGGGAGCTGGATGCACTCACTTCCTTCCTGCTCTAGTCTGGGGTTGAGGCTTGTGTACAGAAAGGGGCAGGTCCCCAACTGCAAGAGTTTCCTGTGTCACAGGTCTAGGGTGTGCCACCACCCGATTTCCATTTCACAGTATTAGCTGCTCAGGGGTGGAGTATGGGAGGGCAGCTTTTATCATGTTGCTATAGAAACAAGTAAACAACATTCCTTGGTCACTGGGACAGTTTTTCTTTTTCCAGAGAAAACCAGACCAACACTCCTGCCTAAAAGGCCCTTCAGGGATGGGAAGAGTCAGAGGCTTTGCTGCCCAGGAAAAAGGGTTTGGGCCCTGCCACCTGCTGCACACCCCACCTCCCCCTTGCAGCCTGGCTTGGATCTGGCTCCTGCTACTGCCAACCAGCGGCAGGTGGCCCTGGCCTGGATGCAGCCCCAGTTGCTGCTGGTCAAGTGGCAGGTGGGGTGCCAGATCCAGCCCCTGCAGCTGCTGCTGCCAGCCAGCAGCAGGCAGCCTGGGCCTAATCCAGTCCTAGTTGCTGCCAGCAGGCAGCCCAGATCAAGCACCTGCCACTGCCAGTGGTGGCAGGTGGCCTGGGCCTGATCTGGCCCCAGTTGCTGCCAGCTGGTGGCAGGCAGCTCTGGCTCCTCCCCAGATCCAGCTCCTGCTGCTCCTGGAGATATGGGGGTGGGGGTCTGTAGGCCCTTGGGGCCCAGCGGGAGTAACACCTGTGGGAGGAGGAATTAAAGCAGCTCATTAGCTCAGGCAGTTGAGGCACCCCCTCCTCAGTGGAGTAGAAGGTAACCAAAAATACGTAGAACTTTTTAATGTGTACCTGTACTGGCTCAGACTTCCTTTGTTAGAAGGTACGGATGGCCATGCTGAGTCAGACCAATGGTTCAGCTAGCCCAGAATCATCTCTTCCTGCAGTGGCCAATGCCAGATGTTCCAGAGGGTATGAACAGAACAAGCAATCAGGGAGTGATCCATCTCTTTGTCCATTCCAAGCTTCTGGCAATCAGAGTATAGGGGATAGCCAGAGCACTGGGTTGCATCCCTGCCCATCTAGACAAATACCCGTTTTGAACCCCATTAGTAGTTAATGACCCTCACAACATGCCCTGGCAATGAAGCCTACATGTTGACTCTGTGTTGTGTGAAGTAGTATTTCCTTTTATTTGGTTTAAATCTGCTGCCTATTAGCTTCTTTGGGTGATCCATGGTTCTTGTGTTACATGAAAGGGTAAATAATACTAACCTAGTCACTTTCTCCACACCATTCATGACTTTATAGACTTCTGTAATACCCCTCTTGGTTCTCTTTTCCAAGTCAAACAGTCAGAGCTTTTTAATCTCTCTTCATACAGAAGCTGTTCCATACTTGCAGTCATTTTTGTTGCCCTTCTCTGCGCCTTTTGCAATTCTAATATATCTTCTTTGAAGATGAGGTGATCAGAACTGCATGCAGTAGTCAAGATGTGGGCGTACCATAGATTTCTATAGTGGCAATATATCTTATTAGCTATTCTTTTTCTAATGGTTCCTTCAAGAGGCGTTTGGTCTGAATTTTTGGGGAAAAAAATACTGACCAAGGAATGCTGTTTACTTGTTCCTGTCACAACAGGGTAAAGCACTCCTCCCATATTTTGCTGTGAACAGCTGGTACTCACCATCCTGCCATTTAGTGGAACAGAATTATCACAGTCCTCAACAAATTTGCCAGACATCTAGGTGCCAGCTGCAAAACTGCCCCTAGCATTATGACAGAGATGGGGCTCTCTGCTGCTACAAACCTACCACATTGTGGCTACAAACCCACCCCCCCTTGCTGCCAGAAAAAAAGCTGCTTCTGGTGGCACTGAGGGATGTGTTGTGGGGGGGGGGGTTGTCAGATTTTGAGCATTGTCAGCTCAATTTTTAGGTGTCAGGACAAAATCCTAGGCTCCATGGTAACCTGGCACCCAGGATTTCTTGAACCCTGAATTATCATCAGAGCTTTGACATCTAGGTGTTACCACAGCACAAATAAAAATTGAGCAAATGAGTCTCTGGGGTCTCCTGCCTCTTGTTGCAGTGAGTGGTCATTCTTCTTTGGCTGCTTGTCCATACAAGATTCCACTCTCAGTGGGGTGATGCACAAGATCAGACTCTTTTGACCAGCAGTGGCCATTGGGGCTGTACTGGTTTCATTATACCCTCTATGCCCTCACTTGAGCTCGTAAAGGACAGAGCAAGGCCAACCCCACCCCCACCTTTTATCACCTATGGCTTTGAGATGGGGTTGTGATCTGTTGCTCCTTCAGCATGCTTGCAGACTTTAAACAAATGGATTTTATACAGTTTTTACTGTAAGACTTACTAGTTAGGTTTTATAGATTTTTGTTCCACATAGGAAAAACTTTTTCTCTAGCTTTTAGTAGCAGGTAGTAGGTTTCAGCCCTTAATGGCTGAGCAAAAATCTCCAGGGAGAAAAATTGCAGGAATTTACTGTATCCCAGGTCCCAGTTGTGTCACCATTTGATTTCCATTTGGCATCATGATTTGATTTCCACCTAAACCAGATAAAACACTTAGTGTTCTTCCCCTCCAATCCAGTGGACACAAGATTCCAGTCTTTAGGTAGCTGTAGAGCCCTCTCGTTTTTCCATGGATAGAGTGAAGTCATTCAGTCTTGCCTACATATTCTGTTGGCTTTGCAGAGAGAATGAGGCAAGCAGGCCATACAATCTCAAAGCTTATCTAAATGGGTGTCATACTCTAGTGTATGTTGTCAGCTAGCAAGTTTAGATCCTCCAGTTCATGGCTAATTCTGCTCCAAGCTCAGGAAGTGTGTTTCTGAAGTGTTCCTGTCTCGGAATTACATAACGTAGCTGTATGAAAATCAGTTCATACCTTTACAAAACACAGTCTCTTGGTAGATGTCACTTTTTTAGCAGAGTTTTTATTCAGTTTCTTGG
>ML682007.1:35481206-35574591 GCA_007922195.1 Podocnemis expansa | reverse complement strand
CTTGGTAGATGTCACTTTTTTAGCAGAGTTTTTATTCAGTTTCTTGGGAGATGTCACTTTTAGCAGAGTTTTTATTTTTAGTTTTTATTCAGATAAGCTCTGACATATCAGGTTACTACGTGTGAGTCAATAAGTGGGGAATATAAGTGAACAAGCACATTAAGGCCTTGTCAACAAGACTTCCTAGTGTAGACAAAACAGTCCACACTACCTTCCCTTCTTTGCAAGTAAAACTTCCCTGTTTTGCCAATAAAATAAAACCACCTAGATGAGCAGCATAGGGCTTTTGTTGACAAAGTTAAGGTGGCAGAGTGTCAGTGTGGACACTGCCCCCTTAGCGGAGAGGAGAGCTGTCATACTTGTCTGTTTCACTGCTCTAACAGCTGCTTAGTGTAAGGTAAATAACCATTCTTTCCAGGGCCAGTCCTGGGTTTCTGTATAAATGGGGTTATTGCTAGACGGGGCTTAAAAGAGCTATAGTCCTCTTGTTCCAAAGGGGTGGCTGTGTTAGTCTAGTTCAGTAAAGCAAGGAATCTTGTGGCACCTTTAAAGAGTAGCAAATTTATTTTTCGCGTGAGCTTTCGTGGGCAAAGTCCCACTTCATTCATCTGAGAAAGTGGGACTTTACACGTGAAAGCTCATGTGAAAAATGTTAGTCTTTAAAGCTGATGCAAGACTCTCTTATTTTTATCATCCTCTTGTATGCTTACTCATCTCCATTGCATGTCAGGTGGGTACACACCACATGCATTGGTGCTGGAGACTTTTTTCCCCTCAGTGGTATCTGTAGGGCTGTCTCTAGGTTCCTCTGGGGTCACATGCACATGTGGTGGCATAAAGGGTGCCATCGGCTCTTCCATTCCACTTATTGCCCATGATGGTGGTGGAGCATCCTCTTGCTTTGGCAAGCTCTTGTACTCAGTAGTTTTCTTGTAGTAATAGTGTACATAATTATGTTAGTTTAGTTTAGCTCTTAGTTTTCCTGTTGTGTTATAGACAGACTACAGTGGACATAGTCCTATAAATGGGCATGCACCATTTCTTGTGCTTCAAACTTTGCACTGTGTGCAAGAAGCCTGTGCCAGTGAATGACCTTCAGCAGAGCTGCCTGAATTGCCTGGGAGAGACTCACATGTTAGACAAGTGCAGGATCTACAAAGGGTTCAGACCTCTCTGTAAAAAACAAACAAAAAAACCCCCCAGGATATTAGGCACTGAGCCCATCTAATGGAGTCAGTTCTTAAATTAGCCTCAGCGCTGAGCTGTTCAGACTTGGCACTGCATACATAGGCACTTCTGTGGTAGGCCCCTCTGGCACTGACTCCCTACTGGCACTAATCGTCATTCCTAGTGAGTAAGAGGCAGCTCAGGAAAATACATACTGGGAGAGAATGCTCACTGACATCAAGGACGGACAAAAAGAGGAGGAGGTGATACCCATGCTGGGCTGCTCATCTTTGTCAGATCTTGGGTCAGGTGCAGCCTCACCCCTTAGAGTCCTCAGCCCAGTCCTAGACCTGCCACTGACTCTTGTGAGCAGCAGAGGCACGTGGCACCTTATAGTACTGTCCACAAGCTGAGGCTTTCCAAGCAGCCAGGTTCCTCCTGTTGATTCCCATGCTGCTGCCTCCTCAGGAAGGGAGACCCTATGCACTGGGACTCTGTCGGTACTATCAACTGAGGGGCCATCCAGAGGCAAGCCTGAGAACAGGGCCCCTGTAGTGATCTTCAATTAATATGTTGCTCCTTGGCCCTTCAAGGGTAGCCAACACATGCAGTGGTCTCTGCACCCCTGGCACTGATGCCCAGAGCTGCAGCACCAACAGTTGGACTTAACACCAGTTTCCAGACCAGTGATACTGGTTCTTGGTGGTGTGGTGCTGGTTGCCAGAACATTGATGCTGAACTCTGGAATCTTGGAGTTGGTTGCCCTGTCCTGCTGAAGCCAGAAGACAGCCACCATCCTCTGGACACCGGGCACCTCTCTCCCCAACTGGTACTGTTCTCCTGCACTGAGACACTGTCTCTACGGGAACAGAGGGGAAGCACTGACATCAGCACTGCTGTGGTCACCAAGAGAGAACTCTTTTTGGAAAGGGATGAAGTGGTTGTGACCCAGAGACAGAAGATCAGTGCTGCAGGCTTCCCTGTGCCCTGCTCCCCCCCCAGCTTGGCTTCAAGGGCAGTACGTCATGCCACAGCAGTTTTGGAACCCATGGGGGCTTCCGCTTGCCCCAGGATCACAAGTACATCCTTCACTCTCTGGTGCTTTGGAGAGGTGGTGAACAGCTCCTGCCTTATGTGGAGTCAGACCTAAACGCTGAGGCTACTGCAATAGTCCCAGAAGAGGCCCTCCAATGAGGGAGGAAGAACTTGCCACTCTACCCTTGCCTGCATTGTTCTCTTCCTCACCAGGTGAGGCAGTAGTAGAATCCCCAACTGCTATTCTACAGGGTGACTTCAGAGCTCATTAAGAGCTACTTGATCATGTAGTCTTAAACTGGGGCTTAGAGGTGGAGGAGCTGAAGGATCTCACTGATGAGCTCTTTGACATCTTGGCAGCAGCAGTCCCATCTAAGGTGGCTCTCCTGGTCTGTGAAGGGATTGTATAGCTAGTCAAGGCCCTGTGGAAGACCTAGCCTTCCTGCCCCCCCTACATCTAAGTAGGCTAAGGGAAAATATGTGCACACTAAGGGATCTGAATATATGTACTCTCTCTTCCCTCACTGGGATTGTTAATGGTAACAACTTCCAATCAGAGAAGAAAAGGAAAGGTCAAACCCCCAAAACAGGGGCAAAGAGACTAGATGTTTTCAGCAGAAAGGTTTATTTACATGCAAGCCTACAGCTATATATGTTGAACCAGCAAGGAGATAAGATTATAACATCTGACACTGCACAGTCAAGTTTATGGATTCTACCTCAGGACTCCAAGGAGTGTGAGGTTATACTGGAGGAGGGCAAGATAGTAGTCAGTTTCCCTCCCAGGCAACCTCTGATGTGGCCAGTTCAGTGGCTAGGGCAGTGGAGTTGACTATGTTGATGAGACGAGCTTGTGGCTTCAGTCATCTGGCCTGTCCTCGAGGTCCAGCAATCCATTTGGGACCTCCCATTTAATAGTGCAACCCTGTTTGCAGAACAGACAGACACAAGGCTGAACTGTTTAAAAGACTCCAGAGCCACACGCTACTCTTTGAGTCTTTACACTCCATTGACTTCTTGGAGACAATTCTAGCCTCATATATTTGGGAGCCAATCCAGGAGCAAGCTCTACAGAAGGAAAAATAGGGTTTGTATGAGAAGCCAGGATCAGGGTCCTTCTCCTGCCTCTCAGTTGGGCTGGAGTTTGTTCCTTTGGGAATATGTCAAAGGGGGTCTCCTTTGTGAGCCCCACAGCCAGTGTTGTCCCTGGTATCAGGTGCTTTGAATTTAGAGTGAAGGGTCCACCTTGGCACCTTCAAGACCCAAGGCCTCTGGTCCAAAGAGGAGCTGGCATTACATATGAAAGTCGGGGAGCTCAGAGTGATCTAGCTGGCTTGCAAGGTGTTGCAAATGTTGACAGTCAACATGCCTCTAATCTATTAAATCAGCAAGCAAGGGCTGGGGTGTAGTCTTCAGCCCTCTTCCTAGAGGCCATACACCTCCCAAGCATCAGGAACACATTGGTGGATCAACTTAGCAGGTTCTTTTCCTCAAGACATGAACAGTCCCAACACCTGAAGATTGCCAAGATCATTTTCCAGATGTGGGGGCTCCCCAAGTGGACTTCTTTGCTACCAGACAGAACAGGAAGTGTCATAATTTCTGTTCTTCTGCAAGATGTTGACAGTGGTTCACTTCCTAGTGCCTTTCACCTATTGTGATTATGGGATCTAATGTATGCCTTCCCACCAATTTCCCCTCATTCGCATAAAGATGAAGGACAGTGCTCCTGATATCTATCTCTGTCATAGATTTGTTGGCACTGGTTTCACATGTTGCTAGACTTATCAGTAACCCAGCATATGTGGCCTCACATGTCTACTGGACTTGATCTCACAAGGCCATGTTTGACTGCTACATTTGGATCTAACCTCCCTGCGTGTGATGGTGTTGATACTACGTGGCTAAGCCTTGTGGAATGGAACTGCTTCACCCCAGTCCAGCAAGTCCTAGGAAGCAGAAAACCCTCCAACAATGCCTCATATCTGGCCAAGTTGGAAGTGTTTCACCTTTTGGGCATCTGAATAGAATCTTCCCTGAGCTACATCAACAGTTCAATTTATTTTGAAATATCTACTCCACTTAAAACAATAAGGTCTGGTGTTATCAGATCATCATCATACATTTGGCAGCCATATCGACCATTTATCCTCAGTCTTCTCACATGAGGTGACAGCTAGATTCCTTTAGGGTCTGAAGAGGCTCTTCGTGCCAGTTTGAGACCCTGTCCTTCTGTGGGATCTGAACCTGGTCCTATCAAAGCTCACTACTCCCTTGTGCGCTGAGTCTCTAGCATCTTATTCTCTTCTACACCTATCATGGAAAGTCACCTTCTTGTTGGTGGTCACTTCAGCAAGGCAAGTCTGAGGTCAAGGCCCTGACTTACAAAACCCTTTACACTCTCCTCTACGGGGAGCCTGGCCTTCCTGCCAAAGGTGATTATTGCCATTTCAGGTCAACCAGCTATTTGCTTTCCAGTCTTCCTAAAGCCCCGCAGCTTTAGTGAGTAACGGAGTCTTTGTACACTAGATGTCAGATGAGCTCTGGCCTTCTATTTTACAAGACTAAATCTTTCTGCAGGTTTAAGTAGTTCATTTGTTGCCATTGCCAAATGGATTAAAAGACTGCCAGTGCTATCCCAGAGTTTCATCTGGGTTCACTGTCTGCATCCAAGCCCACTAAGAGCAGGTAAAGATCATGCCTCCAGCTTGTTGATGACTCATTCTACAAGAGCTGAAGCAGCATTGGTGGCCTTCCTACCTAAGGTCCCAATACAGGAGATTTGCAGTGCTGTAATGTGGTTGTCTGTACTTTTTTTTGCATCCTACTGCATCATTACTCAAAAGGCCTGGGACAGTGGGCTGCGGTAGAGCAGTAATGCAGCTGGCACATTCATGAACTGCTGATCTACCTCCAGAGGCACTGCTTATGAGTTACCTGACACAGAATGGACATGAGCAAGCACTCAAAGAAGAGAGAATGGTTATTGACCTTTCATATCTGTTCTTGGAGGTGTTGCTTGTGTCCATTTCATGACCCACCCTCCTTCCCTTCTGTTGTATTTTCAGCAAGAAGTAACTGAGGGGAAGGAGGGGGCTGGTGGTGCCCATTATACCAGCACATGTGTGTGTGGTCCCAGGGTACACTAGAGCTGGCCCAAGAAATACCACTTAGGGGAACAAATCTCTGCAACTGGTGCATGTGGCGCACACACACATGCATGGAATAGACATAGGCAACAAGTCTGGAAGAACAACAATTATGAAAGGTCAGCAACTATTCCTTTTGCCCTTTCAGTGGAGTGGAAGGGCTATTGGTTATAGGGGTGCACCCAAATTTTCCTTCACATTTTGTATTCAGCCAAAATGCTGAGATCTGACTTTGGCTAAGTAATTATATGGATATCTGATAAAAACAAAGTAGTTAAGTATTGCTTCTTCCCCATGAGGTCTGTGGTGGGCTCAAGTTGGTGACTGCTTCTCCCCTCTGTACTGGAGCCAGATCTGAAAGAGGACCTAGGATGAGTCATGGAACGTTTGATGAGCACTGCTTCCTATATCTTGATGTTAGCTGTCCTCCCTGATTTTCATCTCCTACATGTCACCCCAGTATTGGATGACTGGACCCCAGTCCTGCATGGAAGTGAACTCTGGATCTCTTTCAAGCTGCGGGTCTGAGAGTTACCTGTAGTGCTTATGGAAGCTACTTGTCGTCATTCTTCACTTTCACAAACTTTTATTTCAAATCTGTTCAGTCACTATCCTCACGTTTCTTGCTTCCAAGCAGATAGGAATCATCTTTTGGAGGCTGACTGACTTAAGCTTAATCCTTTCAATGGCTAATATGAGTTCAAGTAAGGTTTTTTAAGAAGCTAAAGTCACTTTATAAAGTTATTTTTCAAAATATTTAACTATCAAAATGTCTTTGTAGGGACTGGGCATAAAAAATATATAGTTCTGATAAGGTTTCCAAACTGAACATCCTCAAGATCTGTGTAATCCCTAAGTGATGACCTGTCGCTAGTGATTTCAGCAACGGCCTTACAACAAAAGCAAAGTAACAATGTAACTTTTTTTTTTTTTTTAATAAACACATTTATCCACAGCTTTTGGCACATCATTAATGTCTTGAAAAGAATGCTGTAAGCCAAGAAACTTAATTTCATCCTAAATCCAGTCTTTCCTGGAAAACTTGGAAATAGAGAGACTTTGCAACATATCCTGCCATGTCTGGGCTCTCTGAGGCCAAAGAGGGATGATGAGCGTCTCCAATAGGTTTAATAAATGTATCTTTAGGGAACATAAAGCTGTTTGGTGTTCTGGTAGTGTTTTGATACTCTCATCCTTTTGTAATACATGAAGAAATAAATACTATTTGGCTTCAACAAAAGCACTTAACTTTATTAGGTATTTGACCAGATGTTGCACAAGGTATTACATCCCTTGCTGTGAAATCCCCCACTTCTTTGCTTCATGAGGTATGGCGTTAGGCACCAAGCTTCAGTCTCAGTGCTTCCCTCTTTGTGTAGTGGCTTCGCAGTTATGCTAAAATCACTTGTTTAACTGACATGGGGTTTGTATTTGTAGCTTGTTTTTCCTGATAACGTGTTGTCTGTGGTATGATCTCCTTGCATCTCATGTGTCTGCTGATGGTTTGTGAAAAGATCTGTGGGAGGAATGAGAGATGTTCCTGTCACCACCTGTTTCTTGTGTCTTCTGGAGACTGAAAATGAAGCTTGTTGCTTTTCTGGTGTCTGGCCTGTGATACAGATTCCAGAATTCCCAGTGATCTAGATACAAGGCAAAGGGTTACACTTGCTAGAGACTTGGCACAACCTGACAGTGTCTTTTGAGAAGAACCCACTCACAGAAGGATTTCAAAAGCAGTTCTTAAAAATAGTCTCAACAACTAAGCC
The DNA here is from genome assembly GCA_007922195.1 of Podocnemis expansa. Taxonomy (NCBI): domain Eukaryota; kingdom Metazoa; phylum Chordata; order Testudines; family Podocnemididae; genus Podocnemis; species Podocnemis expansa. The sequence continues at coordinate 35,567,474 of ML682007.1, read as the reverse complement.
TTCTGAATTTTCTGAAGAGCTTTTAGAAATGTGTATCTGTTTCTCAGTGCTGCAAGTGTCCTTTCTTTGTGTGAGTGGTCCTTGGAGAAGGAGAAGGGAAAGGGGAAGGCATAGCAATGTCTGGGATCCATATCTCAATGCAGCAACAGTGTTCATAACTATTCACTAAAGCTGTTTTGTTTCTGGATCATTCAGGGTCACCAAAGGTTGATGGCTGTCTGCAGCAGAGCAAGAGCTAGGATTTGGAAGTTAGGTGACTCAGGGCCTACCATATATCCTCGTGTATAAGCTGACCCCCCCCCCCCCCGTTCTGAGCCCCAGAAATAGACAAAAATGGGTGACCTGCATATAAGCTGAGGTCCACCCATGGCCTCAGGCCTCTAGCTCCCCCACTCTTGGTGCTGACTTCCCCCAGAGTCCCCAGCACCCCCCAAACTCCCAGGCCACACCACTGCTTTTCCTGCCATCCCCTAGGGCCCCCTTACCTGGCTGCTCCAGATGCTGAGGTCCTGCTCCTTATTCTAACCCTGGCCAGGGCTGACTCCCAACATGGCCACTCCAGCCACGTGCTAGGGATCCAGCCTAGAGCATGCTCAGTACCTGTTCAGGGCTGGAGACTTAAAACTCCTAGGCTGGAGCTCCTGTCTGCTGCATGACCTGTGTATGAGACGAGTGCCTGTTTTAAAGGCAATTTTCAGGCACAAAATCTCAGCGTATACACGGATATATACGGTATCTCTTTTTGCGCCCTCAGCCTTAGGACAGTTGCCATGTAATGACAAAACTGGTTTCAGGCAGCTTATGATTTTTTGTTTCACAATCCAGGGGAGGGAAATATTTGTGAAAACTAACAGTTTGAGAGGAGAAAAATGTTGGGCTTGTATGCAGTGTGTGCGCTCGGGGAAGGTGGGGAGAGGTCACAAATTGTGGATGTTATAAACTTTTACAGATGTATTCTAAAACATTTTGGAAACAAATGGAAACACACATATGTAGACTGAAAAAGCAAGGAGTCTTGTGGCACTTAAAAACTAACAGATTTATTTATAGCATGAGCTTTCATGGGAGAATATCCCACTTCGTCAGACTGGTAGATCATGAAATATCCATTTGACTGTAAGGAGCTTTCCAAAGTGAGTAGTAGAACATACATTTCTGTAGAACAGTGGTTTTCAGCCTGTGGTCTGAGTGCAAACTGTGTCTAAGGCAGTGTCTCTGAACCTTTCCAAACTACTGTATCCCCTTCCATACTCTGGCTTGTCTTATGTTTTTCCAAGTTTCACCTCTCTTAAAACTATTTGCTTACATAATTAGACATAAAAATACAGAAGTGTCACAGCATATACTTACAGAAAAATAGCTGATTTTTCATTTTTACCATACAATTATCCAACAAATAAATTGGAATATAAATATTGTACTTGTATTTCAATACATAGAGCAATATAAACAAATCATTGTATGAAATTTTAGTTCGTACTGACTTCGCTGGTGTTATTAATGCAGCCTGTTGTGTATCTAGGGCAGTGGTTCCCAACCTTTCCTCTGCTGTGGCACACCTTGATACCTTCCAAGTTTTTGAGGCACACCACCATTTAAAAACTCATGAATATTCAAATTAACTTAAATTACTTTGTGCCATGGTTCATGAATATTCAATGTTTCTGAAATGCTGCTTGGGGGGTAGTAGGAGTAGCAGAGCAGGGGTGGCAAAACACAGGAGGTCAGGAGTCATGTGCAGTGGCAGGAGTGCATGTGGGGAGCACAGCAGGGCAGGAGTGGCAAAAGACAAGGGGAGCTATGTGAGGAACAGCACATGAGTGGCAAGAGAGAAAGGGAGAACAAGAGTGGCTGGGGGGGGTCTGGGGGAACCTGGGGAGTGGGAAGGTAGGGCAGGGGAGCATGGGACAGCACTCACTTCCCCCTTCTCCACAGTGGCTCCTTGCTACCCAGGGCAAATCCTCACCCCACTGCTGCTTTCTCCTACCCCAGTGGGTCCTGGCCTACCCTCCCCCAGGCCCCTGCTGCCTGTGATGGACCCTCCCATCACTGCAGAGGCCAGAATCAGGCCTCTGGCCTTCAGCTACATCTCCACACACACAGCCACCCCTCAACCCCAGCTACATATCCTCTTCTACGCATCCACTCCCACCCACCTCTGCTTCACGCACACACCTGCTCCACACAACTCACAGCAGCCCTCCCTTCCAAAGCCCTTGCCTCTGCTGTTTGTGGGCTGGCTGAACTGCTGGGAGCTGCTCCCCCCTGCAGGGGGAGATTCACACCCCTCCCGCCCCTCTCTGCTGGCTGGGCCTAAGGTGGAGCCACCGGAACACTGCGTTCAGGCTGCTCCTGCTATTTTTAGGGGACCCCTAGAACTCCACGTTCTAGTGCCACCTTCTATTTTTAGGGAGCCAGAAGGCTGCCTGCCTAAAAATAGGGGGCCCCAAAACTGTGTTCCGGTGCCTTCCCCCTTACTTTAACCTCTGCCTTTTCCCAGCCCTGCACAGCCCATGTGGCTGGGCTGAGCAGGGAGGAAACTTTTTAACTCCAGCTCTTGGGGATGCTTGCGGCACACCGGTGTGCCCCGGCACACTGGTTGGGAACCACTGATCTAGGCCATCATCTAGATGAGTTGATGTACCCTGTCTACTAGACCAGTGGTTTTCAAACTTAGGGTCAGGACCCCCGTACTGTGTTGCAGACCCTCAGGTGCTGGGTCATTGTATCCACTGCTGCCACATCCAAAAGACTGTCATGCATTGCTCAAAGACATAATTATTGGGTCATGGGCATAAATGATCCCCCCCAACTGGGTCCCAAGGAAAAAAAAGATTTGAAAACCACTGCACTAGACTGTTACATGCCTCCAGGGGCACATGTAGCCCTGATTTGAGAACCAATGGTGCTAAGGGATCCACAAAAGATTTATCATAGAACACTGGTTTTCAGCCTAGGGTGCACGGGGGGGGGGGGGTGCTGATGGGGTCTGAAGACCAAGATTTTCAAAGGGGTCCATATCTCCCTTTTGAAAAATTTTAGGGGTTTGCCAATGAAAAAAGATTATATTCTACAGCAATGGTTTTCAAATCTTGGTTAAAAACAGTTTCTAGCTGTTGTTGATGCTTTTCTGGAATCAGCAGACAGATTGCTCCAAGGCTTCTGCCAGGCAGGCATCAGAAGAAACAGAACAAGGCTCTGGTCAGTTTCTTTGCTTTTCTTTAGATCCTGTGACCAGCAGTGGAGCAGATATGAATCGTATCCATTTGTTGCTGCTTGTGAAAACTGTGAGCAGTAGCATTAGGTGGAGAATGTAGTAGAGTTGTGGCACTAGATAGATGAATATAAATATATAATGTAGCATAGATTCCTCTCCAACAGCCAGGAGAATGGTAAGGGTTTAGGGGGAAACAAGCATTTTCCTTCCAGCAGTTGTTGGAGGGTTATATTAGATACCTTCTAGCCAGAGGAAAGGACATAAAATGGCCTGTTTGTGCAGGGGCCAGAAAAAGCATCTTAAGAATGACAGCAACCTCTTGCATTCCAGTAGCTAAGGTTAAATGGATATTTTACTGGGCTTCTCTCTCACTTTTACAGGGGAGCCCCACCCCTTTCAGTGTCTGATTAATGTGTGTAAAGGACACTTCATTTAAGTGGGATTTTCTCTTGTGAAAGCTCATGCAGTAAATAAACTTGTTAATCTTTTAAGTGCCACCAGACTCCTTGTTTTGCTGAACTAGACTAACATGGCTACCCGTTTGGAACTTTTTAAGCCCTGCGTACAATAATTCTCATCACTGAAGTACCTGCATAGCTGTTAAATGCTACACAATAGTCTGAAGGACACTCTCTATGCAAGTGGAACTGCAGGGAGCAATTTCCTGGATTAAGGAGTGAAGAGTAATTTCCTGGAACAATCCAGGGGTTAATACTATTCTCTTATAAATTATACTATCTTTCAGGGCTTTGAATTCAGTGCATGATGGTGTGACACCCTGTGGTATTTTTGGTATCCTGACTAGAAGGATGTTTTGCTATGCTCCAACTCATTTTTATAGACAAATTGTCTGTCTGTAGGATGATACTTAATAACAAAGAAGTTGGAGGGGATATTAACCTTAATACAGGAGGATTTGAGCCAATCACTAATTATATCAGAACAAAGTGAGACCTAATGTGTGAACAAATAACCTTGCTGTAGACAGATACTTTTAACTTTGGCTAAGCCAGCTGGTGCTGGGCACTGGAAGAGAGAGACCTCAGATTTGATTTAATTTGACAATTCTTACATTCATCATCCTTGATTCCTAACTATCCTTTGTACATCTTCTCCCCTGGTCCTAGTCCTTAAAATGCTTCTTAAAGGATTATCCAGTTTTGTGCTCCTAAATCAACTTTTTATTAGCCACTCCTTATATATTTGGCTTTCTTTTCATCAGCTACCACATCACTTTTGTTCTCTCCTTTTGAACTCCCTCCACTTTGTTCACAATTGTATTCTTCCCATTCTTTAAGCCTGTAAACTGCTCTGATTTGCTGTTACTTTATGACCTGATCCTATGTTTTACACCCCCTTGCATTTAGTTTCATTCCTTTCTGTAAGTTCACCCATCTTCGAAGCATCTGAGGAAGTGGGATCTTCTCGCACGAAAGCTCATGCAAAAAATAAATGTTAGTCTTAAAGTGCCACACAACTGCTTGTTGTGTTTACTGGACTAGACTAACACGGCTATCCCTTTGGAAACTCATAATTGTATTTAAACCTTGGTTGAGAATAAAGTGTTTGCTTTTGACAGATACACAGACAATCCCCCTGTAAATTGTGAACTAGTTGAGAGGTATGAAAGGTATTCCCATGGAATAACCAGGAACGATTGGAGTATTACTTCTATCAAGAGTTCATTTTGTAGTTTTTCTGGAGCTGGTGGTTCTCCATTGGGTCCATCTCATGAACATTTTTCTCTTAGCATGCTGTAGGTGAGAACTGAAGAAATAAATTTCCCTGGTAAAGCATAGTTCAAATTAGCTGAAAATGGCCCAAGAAATGATCCCTTTGGTTCCTGAACTTCTCAATAAACTAACATGATTTCAGGCAGCTAACTGAGAAATAGAGATTAGGACTGCCTCTTGTTTAAGAAGTACTTGCAACAGATTTTGCCTCCCCAAGTCTATCCTAACTCTCCTCCTCCTAACTCTCCTCTCCATCTCCAGAATTACTGTTCTAGGCTGAGTGAGTAATAGGTGCATTAAGGGTTCTTGCAGAGTGTTGCCAGAGCCAGACAATAGGGTGTAGAGTAGGGTTTGGGAAATGGGAGAGGTTGGAGCCCTGAAGGAAACAAGAAGGGGCCATGTAAGCTCTTCTTTGAGTGGCCTATGTATGTATATAATCTTGGGGCGTGATAGCCATACAAAAACTGTATCTTTGGAGTGAAGGGGACAGAGCAGAGAAGAAAAGGGTCAGAGGAGCATATGTGAAGGTGAGGTGAAGAAGAGATTGTTAGAAAGTAGGAAGGAGAGGATTGGATGAAACCTCCAATCAGTGCAGGGTGGATGCAGTCCAGTTAAAACTGGACAGTCCTCTGACGGACCAAAGATAATGCTTTGGCTGCTTCTGGCCCTACTAGCTGGAGCCTCTGGCTGACTCTGCTCTGTGGTTTTCTTCCAAGGCCATATGGTGTGGGATGGAGCCATCTGGGCCTCAGTGCCCCTACAGTGTTTTGGGGTTTCCCTTGTAAACTTTTGGGCTTAATGGGGTGGTCTCTGCTTTTGGGTATATCAGTGTTTCCACACAATTCCAAACTGCTTACACAGCAGAGGTTTCATGTGTCATGCAAACCACGACTCTCCACTTTATAGCATGTAACAAAGGACTTTGACAGATCTGTAGAGCTCTATGTTGATACAAAATTTTATGTCCACACCTGATCTGCAAACATGGTCCAGATCTGTAGATTTATTTTGTGTGTGTGTGTGTGTCTGTCTTTATATATGGGGAACTATCCTATTTAGAAAAAGTACAGGTTATCGTGTTAAACTATAAGAAGCTGTAAGCTTTTGTATCCTATGATGATATATGGACATGATTCTTTTTGTGAGTGACCAAAAATAACACAACCATAGTTTTGGTACTTATTCAAACCATACTATAGTGCTTACTTCGTTTAAAATCCTTGGTGTACTTCTGATCATTAGCAAAAGTACATCTTGGCTCATTACAGCTTAATTGACTAAAATACTCCATTTAGTCTTGATACAGAGAAGATTCTTGAAGGGATTAATTCTTCAAGGTGGTAAGAGGATTTCACTGTAGCCAGGCCATAAACTTGTTTTTTGTGCATCTCATTCAGGCGATGCTAAGCAGCTGCTACATCTTTGATGCTTGGATGCATTTCCCTTTCAGAACAGGTCTAAGGATACAGGAAATTACCTAGGCTATTTCCTCTCTTCTAAAGAAAAGAGTAAAGGTCAGAAATGAAATTCAATAAAGGCAAGTGCAAAGTACTCTACTTAGGAAAGAACAAATCATTGCACATATACAAAATGGGCAATGACTGCCTAGGAAGGAGTACTGTGGAAAGGTATCTGGGTGTCATACCACAAGCTAATTATAAGTCAATAGTGTAATGCTGTTGGGGTAAAAAAAAAGCAAACACCATTTTGGGATGAAGTAACAGGAGTATTGTAAGACACAAGAGAGAATTTTTCTGCTCTACTCAGCCCTGATTAGGCCTCATCTGGAGTATTGTGTCCACTTCTGGGCGCCTCATTTCAGGAAAGATGTGGACAAATTGGAGACAGAGCAGAGAAGGGTAACATGAATGATTAGAGATCTGGAATATTTGACTTATGAGGGAAGATTGAAAGAGCTGGGTTTGTTTAGTCTGGAAGAGAGGAGACTGAGAGGGGACCTCATAAGAGTTTTAAAGTGCCTAAGTGGTCTCCTTAAGTGCTGCTGATAGGCAGTGGTCTTAAATTACAGCAAGGGAGGTTTAGGTTGAACATTAGCAAAAGCTTGCTAACTGTCAGGGTGATGAACCACTGGAATAAGTTGCCTAAGCAGGTTGTGGAATCTCCATCATTGGAAGCTTTTTAAGAACAGGTTAGACAACCACCTGTCAGAGATGGTTTAGGGGTACTTGGTCTTGCCATGAGTGCAGGGGACTGGGCTTGATGACCTCTCATGGTCTCTTCTAGTTTCTGTGATTCTATGAAGTCTACCAAACGGCTTTCCAGGAGGGTTAGATGCTGCACTAAAGAGTGTGTTTTATAAACACACCTGTTTTCTTCTTCCAGGGTAACTTGTCCTTTGGCTACAGTAAAGGACACCTAAATGGCCTGACTTAGGCCACATCTACACTGATGGAGGCAGAGTCACCACTGTTAGATTGATTTTTATTTTTTTTTCCTTCTCCTTCCAGATTGACTTAGTGGTTAGTTAAGACTTGCTAAGTCAATTCTGAAATCAACTTAGTAAACCCATTTCCTCAAGGGGCACAGCGCAGAAGATGCCATGCTGAAGGAGAGTTAAGCAACCTACTTGTCATAGCTTGTGTAACTCCCACCAGCTGCTGATGAATTTTTCCCAGCAGTGTAGATCAGGCCTTAGACATATTTTGATGTTGGGGAAACTGTAGAACTGCCACTAAGCATGCAAGGGATTCCTTTGATTTGGTCATTAGATCAGATGCACAGTTTGGTAAAGCAGTATTGCACTTTTTGTAACCCTTCTGCTCAGCACACCATCCAGAGAGAGGAGAACTCAGACCATTCAGAGGGAAAAATGAATGTTTCTCCTCTATAAACACAGTTCTTCAAGATGGCCTCTGCACATTCTCTCTGCCTCCTGATTTCAGCTTTGGGCCTGAACAGGTGGTGGTATAAATTGAGATGGTTGACATGCAATACCCCACTTTGATAGTCGTGCCGCCAAATGTTTGGAGTGAGGGTATCTGAGAGTGTTGCAGGGGGTGCTACTTATTCCATCAATACAGGCTGTACTGTTGGCATGTCCTAAGGGAAAGAACAGTGAGTTACTTACTGGTAAATGTCCTTCTTCAAGATGGGCTGCTCGGATTCATTCAGTATTGGGTGCCTATGTGCTGCAGCGCATGATTGACCGGAAACTTTCTTTAGCCTTAGCCTGTCAGAACGGGGCTGACAGCCAATGCCTGCTGGCCACCCTGTGGCTGTATATTTGGCTGCAGCCCTGCCCCTCCCAAGTTCCTACTAGTCGCTAACTCCAAGTACCAGGGATGGTGGGAGGGATATCAATGAATCTGAGCAGCCCATCTTGAAGAAGGACACTTACTGGCAAGTAATCCACTGTTTTTTGAGTGCTTCTCGGATACATTCAGTATCAGGTGACTGCTTACTGTGCTGTGGAAGGTGGGCGGAGTTAGAGCCTTATCTGCCATCAGCACAGCCACCCACAAATGGCACAGCACCCCAAAACTGGGTGAAGAAGCAGTGGGCCACTAGGCAAATGCCTGTGGACACGTCACTACATGCAAGATCTTCAAGAGAAGATGTGCATGAGAGTGCCGAGGGATCATTTGCCACTCTGTCAGGAGACCAGAACTCCAAGAGGGCAGTCCTGGTTCATTACCAGGGAACTGCTATATCATAATACCAAGGAGCATCCTTATCACCAGTAAGATTGTCTAAATAAGAGGGTTGCCCTTCCCTAGAAGAATCGACTCTTAAGAAAGGCAGTCATGATCTGGAGCAACAGGTTCCTATAGCTGCAGGCGATGAGCAAGGATGGGATAACTACTGCCCTTGCTGTCCTGACCTCAAAGGGAGGCCAATTGGGTTAAGTTACTAACCAAGACCAGGGCAGGGAACACATTGCCCTTGACCAACTGGAGGATAGGCAAAAGGCCTTCCTCCATTAACATACTGGCAATAGATGCCAAGGGCAGGATTGATAAGGGTGCCCTAAACTAAGGCGTCGCAACTCCATATGAAAGATAACATAGGAAGAAAATAATGAGGAAGGAGTAGGGGGAGATCCCCGCCCCTCCATCCATTGGAGCATTGGAATGGAAGGCCTAGGAGGGAGGGCCCTGGAATAAGACCTAGGTGCTGAGCAGTCCCATCTCTGGGGCCCAAAGTGTCAGAGACACTCTGTCAAGGAGGTCGTTGGGAGGGAAGGAGTGGGGATCCCTGGAGGGCCCTTCTGTAAAGGTGACCCTTCCGCACGTTATAGTAGGAAAAGGGGAACCTTTTAGGTACACCCATCCTAGCATAAGGAGAGACGCCAAACAGTGGAGGTCATGAATGTTAACTGACCGGGAAGTGAAAACAGAAACTGGAGGAAAGGTGAATTCCCATGTTAAGTCTTACCTGATCAAAGAGATGGGGAAAGATCTGAGACAGGGATGGTGAGAAACCATTGTGGGCTCCTGGGAGGGGCTTAAGCAACCTCAAGACTAGGTGCGCATTTCTTTCCCTTGCCCCTGTGCTCTACTCTCCTGCTACAGGGACTCATGAAGGGCGAGGTGTGCTGAGTAGAGGGAAGGGTATCCAACTGTCTTTATAGATGGGTCAGGTCCCCCCAAGGGTCGTGCCCCCCAAACTCCAGAATTGGAGTGTTTGGGGTGGGGGGAACGTGGCTCACATGATATCCTCATTTCTCCTCTCGCCTGATATTCTCACTCTCCTTTCTATGGAAAGGCAGTCAACCTTCATGTCATGGCTGGTTGACTCATCTCTAGCAGTGGAAGTAGGCATTGGGTCATGGCTGCAGCGGGCCAACTACGAGGGATCTTGCATAGAACCTGATGAGCAATGCTAGGGAGAGGGGAGGTGGGCATAAGGCAACCCCTAGTTAGGGGAAGCCACTGTGAGGGGACGTTACGAAAGCGTCCCCCATAAGGCATCAGGCTTTCCAGACTGCTAAGGGTTTTGCAATTCCCTTGAGAGCCAGAGTCCTGCAGGGGAACTAACTGTGAACTAAGGACCACATGCCCTCCAGCGGGCTCACTCTGGTGTATTAATGGGGTTAAGAATTCCACAGGGCTAGAATTCTGGAGTATGTGGAGCTCTTGTGTACATGAGCCAGTGGTGTCAGAGGAGCTTCTGTCTTTGTTCTCTCAGGGTCATCTTTAGAGAACTTTTTTGGAGATGGGGAGGAATGGAATTCTTGTATAGTATGGGCCATCCAGAAGTCATATTAGGGGTTTAGATTCTGTTGAGTTTGGTTAATCTTTGTGGTGTCATATGAAATTGTGGTGCACTGAACTCACTGCCCCTGAGTCTGTGTTCGATACCATAGTACAAGGGTGGCTACTGGAAAGGAGCCACAGTCTGTTTTTTCTCTGCAATGCTTCTTACTTCAGGAGGCCTGATCTGCTTTGATTGTGGTAATGGTTTTCACTCTTGTTATTCCCATATGTTGATTTGTTCTACCCTCTGCTGGAGTCTTTGGTTTATGACAAAGCAAAATAACTCCAGTAGTGGAAATTACAGTGAAGTGGATTCTACATGCAGATAAACTATGAAAGTTAATATTTCTTTAACATTCCTAATAATTTGAAAGGAAAGCATCCCAGCTTCTGGATTCCTCACCTGTATATTTTGGGAAACACATATCCAAAATCAGGGTTCCAGCGCATCCATCTGAATGGGTCAGATCTCCTGGCAAAGTTTGACGGGCTGTCAGTGAATTGAATTGAAAGGGACTGATTTTTTTTTTTTTTTTTTTTTTTTTTAACAACCATTGATCATTACCTCATCTGTGCAATGCCAAGGCTAGAACAAACTCTTCCATACAGTGTTGGCGGCTGAGGTCTAGAGCAGTGGTTCCCAACGAGTGTGCCGGGGCATACTGGTGTGCCACGGCAACACCCAAAGTGTGCCGTGAGCATCCCTGAGAGCTGGAGTTAAAGTTTCCTCCCTGCTCAGCCCAGCCATGTGGGCTGTGCAGAGCTGTGAAAAGGCAGGGGTTAAAGTAAGTTGGAAGGCACTGTAACACTGTTCTGGGGCCCCCTATTTTTAGGCAGGCAGCCTTCAGGCCCCCCTAAAAATAGAGATAGGCACTAGAACGCAGAGTTCCAGGGGTCTGCCTAAAAATAGCAGGAGCAGTCAGAATGCAGAGTTCCTGTGGCTCCACCTTAAACCAAGCCCCACCTTAAGCCAGCCAGCAGAGAGCTGTGGGAGGCTGGGAGTGTGTGAATCTCCCCCTGGAGGGCGGAGCAGCTTGTGTCAGCCAGCCTGCAAACAGCCCAGTTAAAGGCTTTAGGGGGGAGGAGGACTGCTGGGAGTTGTGTGGGGCAGGCGTGTGTGTGTGTAGCAGAGGCGGGTGGGAGTGGATGTGTAGCAGTGTGTGTAGCTGGGGTTGTGGAGTGTGTGTGTGGGGGGGGGAGGGTGTAGCTGGGGGCTGGAGGCCTAGTTTTGGCCCCTCTAGTGATGGGAGGGTCCATCACAAACAAGGGGCTGGGGGTGGGAGGGAGCAGCAGTAGGGTGAGGATTTGGCCTGGGTGGCAGGGGGCCACTGTGGAGAAGCAGGAAGTGGGTGCTGCGCCATGCTCCCCTGAGCATCTTGTGTTTGAACAGTGTCCCCTCGTGTCTGGGGACTAGGTCCACATAGTGTGATTGGTTCTGCTTTCTCCAAAACAAATTCTTAAAGTCTTGAGTCACTATGCATTGCTAAGAATGACTTGAGTATGAGACATAAGTGCGTCAAAGAGGAAAGAGAAGGAAGTTTGTGCTTAATACAGTAAATTGTTGCCTGGGCTCTCATCCCCCAGATCTGTAGATTTGCTGTATGCCTGTAGTGGTGGGTTTAATCCTCCCCCATTGGTAGTGTGCAGGAGATGGGAATTTGGCAGTGTGCTCTGTTCATTCTGAATGGGAGTGGAATGTGCTGGGTTATCACTACCCCTTTTTGCTTCTCATCCTCACCCTCTCCTCTGTGTTCGGGGTGTTTCTTATGTCACTGATTTTTTTTTTCTTCTCTTTTCCTTCCTCTTTCTATTCCACAGACTTTGAAGCGACTCATGGCAGACGAGGTAAGGATGGTGGTTTCCTTCTGCATGTGATTCCCTTACTTGCTGTAACTTTCCTGCACCTGGCTGTTTCTTGCAGCATGTACACAGTGCCCCTCTGTCTATTCTGTTCTAGTCTTAGTGTTTTGAAGACTCTAGCCCTTACTCTCACATGCCTGTTCCACGTTGCACTGTTTCTCACATAAAATATTTGCTTCTCTGGGATTCTCTAGCTCTGCTTCCCAGACATAGTCAATGTCTATACACGCTCTGCTGACTCTTTTTTTTCTGACAAACATTGGTTTAGTTGGCAATCTAAATACTCCCATTTTTCAGTAGATCAGCTTTACGAGACTTTACTGTGGGGAGAGACCATGTCCACTGGTGCCCAGGTTTCTGTTTCAGATTTCACTGGGGAGGCACTGAATTATCATGTTCTTGATGGGATTAGCTCTTGGCATGAACTGTACCAGTAGATTTCTATTTCACCTCTGCTGGTGATGCTGTATGGACAGCTAGAGAGCATGGACAGACCTTTCCATGTCAGCCGCATCAGTGCAGGCATCCATGTGATACAAGAGTGGAATTTTGTCTCTGGTCTATGAAGTTTGAAAAGCTTCCTCACTACTGGCTACTTAGTCGGTCTATGGATTGCAGGTTATGTCCTCTTGGTGTCAGACCTGTTCCATCTCTGCTATTGCCAGTAGTGCAAGTGTGCGAATGCCAAGCATCGTAATGCAGCTAGGGTGAGATGCCTGCCATTGATTTTAGGGCAGCATGTATGGTTGAGAGTGACTGAGTGCATGGGGAGGTGTGAGATGAGGTGATGCTGGGTTTGATTTCTGTTTCTCTCTCTCTCTCTCAGCTGGAGAGATTCACCAGCATGCGGATAAAGAAGGAGAAGGAAAAATCCAATGTGGCTCATAGGAATTCCTCTGCTTCCTATATGGATGTTCCTAGTGCAGGCCAGATGCTGCAGGAAATCACAGATGAGGATGTGCTGGTCCTCTTTGAACAAATGTTGGTAAGTTTTTTAATAACCTTCACTCTTTGGATGCTGTGTGCTCTCTGGGACGTCATCTCATGGTTTCCAGTATGAGAGGTGGCGACTGTAGTGCCTGCCCGTATCCTAGGTGCCTACTGTTATCTCATAATCACATTGTCTTCTCTTGGCCCACACCTTCTACATCCTTCACCATCATTGAAGCCTGCTCTGCTTTCTTGCAAATTTCCAAAGAAGGGAGTCTGCTTTGATTCTTTGGCTTGTCATTTCTCATAGATAGTATAAGAAAGTGGTTCTCAGGGTTTTCCTGTGTAGACATCTTCCAGCCTGAGTCTGCCCTTCCCCTGCAATAGTTTTAGATTTGCACTGTATGGGAGTAATAGTAGGACAGCATTAAGGAGAAATGATGAAATTAAACTTGCTTTAATATTTTGGGATCAGCTTTATGGTTAACTCCATTTCTCTGGGTGCTCTGATCTTTGGTTCTAACTTTCTCCTTGTTTGCTGCTACTCGGCTGTGTTGTGTTCTGGCAAACTTTACGGCAGTTAAATATAAAACAAAGAAAAACCCAACAAACATGAAAAGGAGTGGCTGGAAGGTCTTGAGAAGGGACTAAATTGTTTTAATTCCATTGAATATATTACCACTAGAAACACCAAGAGCCCAGAGTGAGTGACAACTAATAAGATGTATCAGTGCTTGACAGCTGCTTAATCATTATAACAAAAGTAGCACTGTGTAGACCAAAGAACTACTGGGTAGTCAGTTAGCTCTTGGTTTAGCAAATTGTATTCTGAGAGATTCCACTGTCTCCACAAACCTCTTTAGGAGTTGGTCTTTTCTCTCCCACTGGAATGCCAGTGTCCCCCCAGGAGATGTATGGCAGTAGGGGTATGAGACTGGTCTTGTCTACTGCATATCCTCTGATAGAGATATACATACGGCCTATTCCCTCTGCTGCTCTGACATATTCTCACTAACCCACATTTCAGGCCTTGCTGCAGTTTGAGCAGATTGTGTGCCATATAGCAAATGATATTTCCATGTGAGCGATGATGTTCCCAGAATCAGGGAATCTGTGTCAAGTGAAAGCTTTCTTGCTTTTCTTTAATAGGTCGATATGAATCTCAATGAGGAGAAACAGCAGCCTCTGAGGGAAAAGGACATAATAATCAAGAGGGAGATGGTGTCCCAATATCTACATACCTCCAAAGCTGTAAGTACTTGTGCGCTGAGTAAAGACAGCTGAAAACCAGACATGAAACACAAAGCTCTTTAAAATGTACACTGAGAGTAAAAGCCTGAAAAACCTGGCAAAAGTGGTACACAGCCCCTATCCCAGTGACTTCTTTGTTAATTTTTATTGCTAATTTATGGGTTCCCGTTAACTTTCTAGTGCAGTGTTTGTTTGACGAGGCAAACATTATTCTAATGCTTTTTCTTATAAATTTATCATATCATGTAACTTATTTTCATAATTTTACTTTAAATATGGCAGAATGAGCCAAGAGTTTCTGTAGCTAAATATTAAAGAATAGTCATGTTTTTAAATGATTAATTTAAAATAAAATAACTAGCTTGATAGTGCTTTTTTATTTCAGAAGACACTATTTGTAGGCAAAAGTAAAAAGTTTAAAATAGAAAAGACAAGTAGAAGTGGTCAGGAATGAGGCCTGAGGTCTAGCAAACCAAGCCAAAACAGTAGGCCTAAGTTTGGTAAGTAGCTAGATTGACAAGAGTGAGGCTAAGGCAGTCTAACCTCACAAAAATTGGCAAACAGCTGCAGCAAGAGTGGGAAAGGACCTTGAAGGTATGAGGTGTCTAGTCAGCATAGCTCCAAGGAGATGAGATGCTTTGAATTATCCAACGCAAGGGTATACATAATCGCAGAATGACATCTTGATGGATGAAGTTGTATTGGGATGTGTGGACCTACTGAACTGATGTGCAGTGACAAAATAAAAAAGGGGTATGTGGACCAATCAAGGTAAATTCAGACCATAAAGAGAGGTGAGCCAATAGGTCCGAGCAGAGTATAAAAGTAGGAGCTCCGGAGCCCAGGTTTCATGTGGTCAGAGGGAGCAATGGAGGGTCCTGCCATCAGTTGGGGTGTTGAGTTGTACTGAGAGAACAAGTGCTGGCAAGCATATCTGTTGAGATAGGTTGCTTGCCATTGTGCTACACTGCAATAAAGCCTAGCCTGGCATCTTTATTTCTACAAAGATCTGTGGTTACATCTGTTTCTATGATCATGAGTGTTACCTCTTGCACACAGGGCATGCTTGTGCTCCAAATCACTGAGCTAATGACATTTTCATTAGAGATTTGAGCTGAAGGTAACCCAAAGCATTAACCAAAGGAACGCCTTGGTTTAGGATCACCAGGTTAACTCATTTCCTGCTTAGAGGTCCAAGCCAGGCTCCAGATCACCGAGCTAACAAAG
Organism: Podocnemis expansa; assembly: GCA_007922195.1. Classification (NCBI taxonomy): domain Eukaryota; kingdom Metazoa; phylum Chordata; order Testudines; family Podocnemididae; genus Podocnemis; species Podocnemis expansa. The sequence continues at coordinate 35,552,040 of ML682007.1, read as the reverse complement.
TACCTACTTAAAGATCTGAGCCAGGGTAATCCTTAAGGAACATGCACACAGAGACACATGCATGCAGCTGAACAGACATCTTCTGTGTTAGATGCATAACAACCCAGATAAGGATGCCTCCTGCACAGAATGCCACATTATTAAGTGTTTTTAAAACATTCTTTTAAAAAGTGTATTTAAGGGTTTTTCTGCTCCCTTTTTGATGTTTATAAAGGGCTCGTCAGCAAGGGAAAAACTAGCTGACGGTGTTGTCAAATTCACAAGGTAAATAAAACTTTTCAAGGAAAATAGACTTATTCAAAAACACAGTGTTTAGTTCTCCTTCAAGTGATGCTCTTGTCAACTCCAACTAGGTGTGCACGCAGCTCGTGAACGACTGTTGGCAGACTTTCTCTCTAGCAACCGCAGCAGTCGGACAGAGCCCCCTAGAGTCACACGTATACAGTGCAGCATACAAGTGTTCACTGACTGCTCTCCCTTCAGTTTCTTCTTAGCACCGTGGCGGCTGGTGAGCTGCGTAGTCTCCCACATTTGAGAGACCTCCCCTAGTAGTTTTTTCTTTGGGTTATGCCCTTTTGTTGTGTAGTCAGTCAGTTGGAAAGTTAGAGCTTAGTACTTGTTAAAAACCCCTCCAGCAATGTTTGTTCCTCGCTTGTGGAGTATGCCTGGATTCCCAGGCCTTAAGTCTTGTGATTCCTGCAAGAAGCCTATGCCAAAGAGTGACCCACACTCCACCTCCCTGAAGTGCCTGAGAGAGGCGCATCTTAAGGTTAAGTGCAGGTTCTGTAAGAGCTTTCAACCAAGGACTTTAAAGGATAGGTTTCAGAGGCTGAAGATTTTCCTCCTGGACGAGGCCCTGAGACCATCTTCATCTGCCTCAGACCTGTCAATTAGCACGGTGTCAGTAAAGAGTGCTACAGCACCCAGTAGAAGCATGGAACTAGAAGATTCATGATACTGTAAGCTCTTGCTCCCAAGATCTACACCTCAGCACTGCTTGCAATCTCTGCTGCCTAAGAAGAAACATAGAGGCAAGAGGGGCCTTTCCCCTCAGAAATCTAAGAGAAAAGACGCCGGTGTAGTGAGACCCATGTTGGGCCACCTGGCTATGCCCTTTACTCTGCCACAACTGGCAGTCCGCCCTCATGAGAAGGACGCCCTGAGCCTGGCACCAGTGCTCTCCCTTGCTGGGAATTCGGGAGATGAGGTGGAGATCATTCAGTTTCCCTTGACACCGAAAATGTTCGAGGTGGCAAGGGACCTGATAGAGAGCACTGCAACCAGTGCTGGCCTCACAGAGACTATTCCTTCTTCGGTGCTGAGACCTTCCCACTCAAAAGGGAAACCTACTCCCTTACTGCGCTCCCCATGCCGCCCCTCTCCAGTGCCAAGGTCTATGGCACCACCATGGTCCCTGAGGTCGGGGTCACCTTCAGATTCAGAGGCAGGTTCCGTGAGATCCCTGCAGAGCTGTTCCAGATCCACTTCTCACCATAGAAGTCACTGAGGTCCTCTGCAGTTCCTAGTGCCATGGGGATCCCAATGGCAAAACCTGGGTTCCTGGCCTTTCTGGATGCTCTGGGCATATCACCAAGTCCAAGGTCCTCAATTGACTAGGTCATTCTCGGTTGCCCCACAAAGTAGACGGGCCCATGCATGTTCAGAGACTACTTCCCACCCGGCTACTTCTACTGAGTCTGTTCCTACTCCGTCTCACACCCTGGCACCGGAGACCACCACTACAGCCATCGGCACTGTGCCTCAGGAGATGCCACTGCATAGCTGGCATTGCCAGAGGGGGAATTAGCCAGAGATTCTTCCTCCTCCTCACCTGGAGAGTACGTAGCGAGCACCACCCCTGCATCTCCCTCAGAAGATGGGAGAACATATCAAGACCTCCTAAAAAGGGTGGCTGTTAATATGGGCATTAAAGCCCAAGAGATTATTGAGGAGTCTTTAGACCCTATGACTGACATCTTGTCTCCTTCTGGCCCATCTAGAGTTGCTTTTCCTATAATTAAAACTATTGATAAGTCCATGAAAGAGATTTGGCAAACCCCTTCCTCTGCTCCACCCACTGCCAAGAAGGTTGAACGGAAATACTTTGTACTACCGAAAGGGTATGAGTTTCTCTATACCCATCCTTCAAGTTCCCTTGTTGTGATGGCTGTCTTCGAGAAGAGGAGGCGGGGGGCCCCAGCTCCCACTCCTAAATCAAGATAGGCCAAGAACATTGACCTTTTCGGACAGAAAGTTTATTCCACCAGGGCCCTGCAGCTCAGAGTAGCCAATCTGTAAGCAGTTGTGAGCCTCTATACCCACAAAACTTGGAGCTCCGTAGAGAAGTTTGTGGGCTCCCTCCCTGCAGACTCCAAGAAAGAATTTAATGCACTTGTGGAAGAGGGCAAGTTGGTGGCTAAGGCTTCTTTGCAAGGGGTGTTGGATGCAGTGGACACCACAGCTTGAGTTATGGCCTCTGGCATCTCAGTGCAGCGTAGTTCATGGCTTCAAGTCTTGGGATTACCACACGAAGTTCAACAAACTGTACAAGATTTGCCATTTGAAGGATAATCTTTATTTTTTTACCCAAACAGATTCCAAAGTACATAGTTTCAAGAATTCCAGAGCCACCTTAAAGTCCCTAGGGGTGCACACCCCTGCTACACAGCACAAGCATTTTAAGCCCCAGCCCCCTTCCTGGCCTTTCAGTCAATACTAAAGATAAGATTCCAGCCATAGACAAGGAAGAAATAATGGCTCTGAGTGGTAATAGCACAGGAAATTCTGCTCGGGTGCAAAATCTGGGGGCCCTTTGACACAATCACAAGGCTCCAAGCAGAACATTTGAAGTCTTACCCGAGGACAGAGTACCAATTCCACTCCCCCCCCCCCCACCACTTAGCTCATTTCCGCTGGGTGTGGCACCAGATTAACTCTGACAAATGGGTCCTACACATGGTGGATCTGGATTATTCTGTCCAGTTCCATGCTGTCCCTCACTCATGCCCTCCCTGTTCCCAGTCCCTCTTCAGGGACCCCTCTCATGACCAGCGCCTTTTAGAGGAAGTTCACCAACTCCTTGAGCTAGGGACAGTGGAGGAGGTGCCTTGGGAGCTAAGAGGGAATGGACTCTATTCCAGATATTTCCTGATCCCAAAGTCCAAAGGAGGCCTGAGAGCGATCTTAGGACCTCAGGGGTCTGAACAGGTTTATAAGAAAGCTAAAGTTTTGCATGGTCTCTTTGGCGTCAGTGATCTCCTCCTTAGACACCAGGAATTGTTATGCTGCCCTCAACCTTCGGGATGCATACTTCCACATCTTTATCATCCCAAAGCACAGATGGTTTTTGAGATTTGTAGTGGGGGACAGTCACTTCCAGTTTGCTGTCCTTCCCTTTGGCCTTTCCATGGCCCCAGAGGTTTTATGAAATGTATGGTGGTGGAGGTGGCTTTCCTCCAGCCATTGAATCCACGTGTTTCCCTATTTAGATGACTGGTTGGTGAAAGGGACTTCAAGAGATCAGGTCATAGCCAACCTAATCCTTATACAGCATACATTCAACAACCTGGTCCTGTCCATAAATGCAAAAAAGTCAACTCTTATGAACTCTATCCTTTTGAGTTGGGATAAGAGCCACTTGGGACTCAACCATGGCCACAGCATCCCTCCCTCTACAGCGCTTCCAAGCAATCTTTACCATCATAAAAGACTGGATCCACCATCCTTTGATAACTGCTCATTCCTACATGAGGCTTTTGGGGCATTTTGCTGCCTGCATCTATGTGGTTCCATGCGCAAGGCTCTGCCTGCGACCACTCCGGTTATGGTTAGCCTCAGACCAGATGATCTCAGTGCCCAAGCTGGTCCTTGACTCCCTCCTCTGGTGGACGAACCAAACTGTCCTGTGTACAGGGGTCCCATTCTCAAAACCCTTCCCGATGATGACCCTAGTGACCGATGCCTTGGATACAAGGTGGGGCACTCATCTGGGCTACCTGAGAACTCAAGGCTACTGGCTGAATCGGGACAGGCTTGCTCATATCAATGTCATGGAGCTGAAAGCAGTTCATCTTGCCTGCCACACATTCAGAGGACAGCTGACAAGCCATCACATCATCATAAAAACAGACAATATTCCTACAATGTTCTATATAAACAGGCAAGGTGGGGCTCGCTCTCATCCCCTTTGCGAGGAGGCGATAGCTCTGTAGGACTTTTGCATTCCTCTTGGTGTACACATGGAGGCTTCCTATCTCCCTGGTTCACAGAACTGTATGGAAGACTCTCTGTCACTCTATTCACCCCCATGAGTGGTCTAAAACAAGAGGTCCTACTTACCATCTTCCAAAAGTAGGGCACTCCCTATATAGATCTCTTAACCAGGTTCAATGCAAAGCATAAAACGTTTTGCTCCTTCCAGGGTCTGGACAAGGACTCCATCGGGGATGCTTTCCAGGTGTCGTGGATGACTCAGCTCCTCTACATTTTCCTGTCCTTTCCCCTAATGGCCAAGGTCCTAGCAAAAGTTAATAAAATAAAAAAAAAAAAAAAAAGACAGATCATCCATAATTTTAATAGCTCTAGCTTGGCCTCAACAACACTGGTTCACCACCCTATTGGATCTCGTTATGGCTCCTGTAATGCTGCCGTCAATCCTAGACTTGCTAACTCAGAGCCAGGGCCTCCTGAGATACTTGGATCTCAGATCGATCCACCTAACCATGTGGAAGCTCCATGGTTGAACCTCCATGAGTTACAATGCTCTTGACAAATTAGGGAAATACTATTGGAGAGCAGAAAGCCATCTACCAGATCAACTTACCTGGCAAAATGGAAATGTTTTTCCTTGTAGTGCACTTAAAACTCCTGTGCACTGGCCTCTTGCACCATCCCCCTCATTCTAGATTATCTATTGTATTTGAAACAGCCAGGCCTCTCTGTCTTCGCTCAAAGTCCATCTGGCAGCAATTTCGGCTTTCTATTACCTTGTTGAGGGCTGCCCAGTTTTTTGTAATCCCATTCTAAGCTGTTTCCTGAAAGGCCTAATAGGAAATTTCCACATGTAATGAAGCCAGTTCCTCAGTGGGATCTCAATTTGGTTCTTATTGGCCTAACCAAACACCCCTTTGAGCCACTGGCTACAAGTTCTGACCTCTATTTATCCTGGAAAGTGGCCTCCTTAGTCGCTATTACATCTGCAAGAAAGGTCTCCGAACTGCATGCTCTTACTATAGATCCCCCATATTTGGTGTTTTTTCAAGTACAAGGTGTGTCTCTGGCCCCACACAGCCTTCCTCCCAAAGGTGATCTCGCACTTTCATCCGAGTCAGGATATCTTTCTTCCTGTTTCTTGCCTGAAGCCTCACTCGTCAGACTGCCAGAGGATCCTGCACTCTCTGGGCATGCGTCAGGCCGTGGCTTTCTATCTGGAAAGGACCAAACCATTCAGGAAATCCCAGCAACTGTTTGTTGCAGTCAGAAACAGAATTAGGGGTTAACCCGTTTTCCTCCTTGACAATCTCTTCTTGGATCACCTCATGTGTTAGAACCTGCTACTCACTTGCTCACAGGTCTCCCCCAGACACCACAGCTCACTCCACGAGGGCCCACGCTGCGTCTGTCTTCCAATGCTAGAGTACCTCTTGGGGATATCTGTAAAGCAGCAATGTGGTCTTCCATCCACATCTTTACAACCCACTATGCAATCACCCAACAGGCAGTACAGGATTCTTCTGTGAGCAGGGCTGTGCCAAGTACAGCCTCGTTGTGATGTCTGACCCACTGGAAAGGGTAATTCCCAGACATAGTTGGAGTTGATGTGAGCATCACTCGAAGGAGGAGAATGAAGGTTATCTACCTTTCTGTAACTGTCATTCTTTGAGATGTGTGCTCATGTCTACTCCAAACCCACCCACCTCCCTTCTGTCGGCCTGATAAGAAGGAGCTGACGGGAGAGTGGTCAGTCAACCCTTATACAAAACGCTATAGATGTGCGACTTCAGGGGGCTCTGTCCGATTGCCGGGGTTGCTAGGGGAAAAATCTGCGGACAGTCATGCACAAGCTGCACGCACACCTAGTTGGAATAGATGTTTGCACACATCTCAAAGAATGAGTTACAGAAAGGTAGGTAACAGTCTTTTCAGTAACTTGCAGGTTGTAACTAACTATGTTAAGTATAAAAATTCTCCAGAGATGTTTCTAGTCAACATTGCCCCTTTAGAGGGAGAGAGAGTGTCTCTAAACAAAGATGTAAATAAACTTCCATTAAGCTCAATTTTGGCCCACACTTGTTCAAAAAAAAAAAATCTCTTGCACTTGAAACTTGGAAGATGTGATCTTTGAATGGAGAGACATCTATTTTTTATTTTATTTTATTTTTTAAAGCGAAGTATGTGAATCTGCGAGGTCACTTCTGAGATACAGGACTTCAAAAATATGCAGCTAATATTATGTTACTTGAAAATCCTACTAATGCTCCTCTTTCAAGCCCTCTTTTCAAATGGTTGCACCAGAAACTTTATGTTTGCATCATAATGAGATCTAGTGCATAGAACATTTACTGGATCAAGTTGGGTGCACATACAAGACGTTATGCACAGAGAATGTTTGTACACACCATTTGGTCCTCGTGGAGTTTTAAACTCCCATACCTGTAGAAACCTCCTTGTTGCTCTTCACATCCCTTGCTGGCTGCAACTCCAATTGTGCTTTGCCTTTCTGATTTTCATTCTTGCATGCCAGAGGATTTTTTAAATACTCCTCCCTGGTCATCAGACCCAAACTTGCACTTCTTGTAAGCTTTATTTTTGTGTTTAAGCTCACCAGAGATTTCTCTGTTAAACCAAGCTGGTCACCTGCTATATTTACTATTCTTTCTGCACATTGGGATGGTTTGTTCCTGCACCCTCAATTAGATTTCCTTAAAATACAGCTAACTCTCCTGGACTCCTTTCCCCCCCTCATAGTAGCTTCCCAGGGGATCCTGCCAACCAGCTCCCTGAGGGAGTCAGTCTGCTTTTCTGAAGTTCATGGTCTGTATGCTGCTGCTTGCTTTTCCTCCTTTTGTCAGGATCCTGAATTCTACCATCTCATGGTTGCTGCTGCCCTGGTTACCATTCACTTATACTTTTGTGAGCAGCAGGTTAGAAGAATCACAGCCCATAGTAGGTTCCTCTAGTACTTGTACCAGGAATTTGTCTGCAAGTTCTGCAACGCTCTTAAGAAACTTCTGGATTGTCTGTGCACTGCTGTATTGTTCTCCTAGCAGATGTCAGGTGATTGAAGTCCCCCATGAGAAACAAGTGTCATGATCTGGAAACTTTTACTAGCTGTCTGAAGAAAGCCTTGTCTACTGCAGCCTTCTGGTCTATAACAGGTGCCCACCATGACACCCTTGTTACCTCTAAACTTAACTTAAACTTTTTAGACTGGAGACTCTCAACAGGCTTTTCTTCAGTTTCATACTGAAGCCCTGGCCAGTCATATTGCTTTCCTATAGACAGTGCAGCCCTTCCAGCTTTTTAACCTTACCTGTCATTCCTAAACAGCTTAAATCCATCCACGTGGGTGTAGTGTGAGTTATCCCATCAAGACTGTTATTCCAATCACCTCATAGTGCCTTGATTGTGGCAGGACTTTCAATTTCTCCATTTTGTTTCCCAAGCTACTTGCATTCATGTATAGGCACCTAAAGATAACTAGCCAATTAACCTGCTTTCTCAGGTCTCCCCTGTTGCACCCTTCTCCTTGCACTTCCTCTTTCCTGTTTATCTCTTCCTGCCTATGAAGATGCACTTTCCTTTCTTTCTTAGGTGGATCCCATCTTTTAGCAATCCTTCTTCCTGGAACAACATCTCATGGTTGAAGAATCCCAAAGCCTTCTGTCCAACACCACCTGTGCAATCACCCATATACTTCTGCAGTCCCTACCTAGGCCTTTTCCTTCAACAGGAAGGATGGATGAGAACACCAGTTGCGCCTCAAACTCCTTTATCCTTTCCTGAGCCATGTAATTCTCAGTGATCTGCTCAAGATCATTCTTGGCAGTGTCATTTGTGCCTGTGTGGAGAGCAGGAGGAGGTAGTGGTCTAAGGGCTTCATGAGTCTCCATAACATCATGAATTCTAGCTCCAGGCAAGCGCCAGTATATTGCTTCCTTTCTTAGCTAGGAGAGTAGGTCCTAATCATCAAAGATCTTAGTGTTGGGCCTCCAAGACTCCTTCTCTCCTGACCTCCCTGTGATATGGTAGCTGTGATCATCTCTGACTAGCAGCTTACTAAGTTCAGAGCAAAACTCTCTGGAGGGGCAAGGTGTTCTTCGAGGATGGCCCTGGGCTACAGAACTTCTACCAAAAGCTGTAGACAAAAGCCCAAATTGCACAACCTTTAGGACAAAATATAAAACCACATCCTTTGTGCAGGCTTTCTTCGAGAGTGTCTATAAAATTGTTTTCCTTGCAGTAGCGATAACTGTGAAATACCTCTGACTGTCAAACATATTTTTAAAGTAATGCCAGTACTCTAATTCAGTTGTATGTCTGCGTTTTGAGTGTATGCCCTGTGCTTGAGAACTAATATAATTTTATGTTTACTTTGAACACTAAACTAAATTAGGCAAGTGTCAAATTTTTGAGATGACTGAGCTTTACAGCTGATCTAGTGGTTAACTCTTCAGCTAGGCTGGTTTCACTCTGAAACTCTTTGAGATGGAGGATTCCCAAGTGTGTGTGTGCACACAACAGGAAAATGTCATTTAAAAACCTCATTTCTGTGCACTGGTGCTGCAGCCACAGCTAGGTTGTGTGGCTTTTTTTGTTTTGTTTTTGGTCTCGCCCCCACCCTCCCCTTATGGCTTATTCTGTTCTTCCCTCTGCAGGGCATGAATCAGAAGGAAAGCTCCAAGTCAGCCATGATCTATATCCAGGAGCTGAAATCAAATCTCAGGGATGCCCAGTTGCTTGGTTGTTTGGAGTCTCTGCGAGTGTCACTCAACAACAACCCTGTCAGGTAAGGGGTTGGCATGAGCAACAGACATCAGAAGGGGAACTGAAGCTATAAGCAAGGTGGTTAATTCCTTGCTTAAAAGGAGCTGTTGATGGTGCATTGTGATTAAGAAAAGGAGGTGTAGGGTTGGGGGTGGTTGAGAAGTTCAGTCCGTCCGTGTGCTGCTAATATTACTGTGTTTTTTACAGCTGGGTGCAAAATTTTGGGGCTGAGGGCCTCAATTGCTTGCTGGACATATTAAAAAGGCTCCATGACGAGAAGGATGAGGCACCCAGGTGAGTGACAAATTGAAAGGAAGCTATCTATAAAGGGTTGTAAGTATGTCTGTTAGGCTTACATGATTAGCTGCATCACTGCCTGGGCTTTTTGAGTGTAGCCCCTCATGTGTCAGGCCAGGCTTTCATCTGTCTGGGGAAGGGGTCAGAATTTCACCATTCTCCATCTCTTAGCCTGGGCCCTGGACAACAGTAAGGAACAATAGTAGGTGTATCCTGCAAGTCAGACTGAGCTCAAGTACCTGCCTTTTTTTCCTCTGAGAGTCTCTGACCAGTAGTGTCCAGTGAACAGACAGCTTTCTTAAAGCCACGGGGAGTATTCATTTTAGTAGTGGGAACAAAGCATTATAGAGAAAAATGCTTTTCTTCTGTGTTCATGGACCTTTTTCTATCCTGCTCAAAGCCAGTTTTGTAGATTAGCTTTGAGAAGTGTGCCTCCATTCCCAGCCAACACGTCTGGCATTGTCCCATAACTACTAGCAAGTATTTTCTGAGAAAAGCAGCAAGAGTCATGTGGTACCTTTATAGACAAACAGATTTCTTTGAGCATAAGCTTTCGTGGGCTACAATCAACTTCATCAGATGCATGAAGTGGAAGCTATAGTGGAGAGGTGTATATATACACGTGCCAGAATGGAGGAGGGCAAGTGTTAGCAAAGTCGGTTCAGAGAGCAGATGGGGCCCATTCACACCAGTAGATCAAAGGGAGAGAATGTGTGAACAGATTAATCACTTTTTGCAATGTGCTAACCATTCTAAGTCTCTATTCAGGCCCAGCCTGATGGTGTCAAACTTGCAGATTAGCTCCAATTCTGCAGTTTCATGCTGAAGTTTGTTTTTGAAGTTTCTTTGATGTATGGCAACTTTCAAGCCTGCCACTGAGTGTCCCTGGAGGTTGAAATGTTTTCCTGTTGGTTTATGGATGTTGCCAGTTTTGATATCCGTTTTGTGTCCATTTATCGTTTTACGCAAGGACAGTCCAGTTTGCCCAAAATACATGGCAGAGGGACACTGCTGGCACATGGTAGCATATACCACAGAAGTGGATGTGCAGGTGAATGAGCCCCTGATGGTATGGCTGATGTGGTTAGGGCCTGTGATGGTATCCCTAGAGTCAATGTGCAAGCAGAGTTGGCAACGTGGTTTGTTGCAAGGGTAGGTTCCTGCACTGGTGTTCCTGTTGTATGACGTTTGGTTGCTGGTGAGTATTTATTTGCTTCGGGTTGGGAGGCAGGCTGTAAGCAAGGATACGCCTGCCTCCCAAGGCTTGAGAGAGTGTGGAATCATCTTCGAGGATAGCTTATCGATCTTTGATGTGTTGGAGAGATTTAAGTTGGGGACTGTAGGTGATGGCCAGAGGTGTTCTGTTGTTTTCTCTGTTAGGTTGGTCCTCTAGTAGGCAGCTCCTGGGTATCCGTCTGGCTCTGTCAATTTTGTGTTTTCACTTCACCAGCTGGGTACTGTCAAAATGCCTGGTAGAGATCTTATAGGTGTTTGTCTACAGGAATGCCTGGTAGAGATCTTATAGGTGTTTGTCTCTGTCTGAGGGACTGGGGCAGATCCAGTTGTACCTTAAAGCTTGGCTGTAGACACTGGATCGTGTAATGTGTCCCGGCTGGAAGCTGGAGGCATGTAGATATGCATTGCAGTCAGTTGGTTTGCGGTATAGGGTAGTGTTAATACGTCCATCTCTTATACGTACAGTAGCGTCCGAGAAGTGGATTTCTTGTGTGGACTGGTCCAGGCTAAGGTTGATGGTGGGATGGAAATTTGTTCAAGTCTTAGTGGAATTCTTCCAGTGACTCTCTTTTTTTTCCAGTGGGTCCAGATGATGAAAATGTCGTCAGTGTAGTGCTGGGCCCCATCTGCTCTCTGAACTGACTTCGCTAACACTTGCCCTCCTCCATTCTGGCATGTGTATATATACTTCTTCACCAATGTTCCCTCTAAGAGGCGCTGGCAGCTGAGCAACTCATGTTGCTCGCTGCGCTGGCCCCTCCCCCCGCGGGCTTGCTGCGGTGCCCCCCCCACGTGCCCGCTTCTGGCTGCCCCCAGCTGTCCCACCACCCCTGCGGGCCTGCTCCCAACCACCCCCGGCTCCCACCCCCCCCCGCGGGCCTGCTCCTGGTGGCCCTCCCGCTCCTGGCCACCCCCCCCCCCACAGGCCCGCTCCCCACCGCTCCCACAAACTCACCTCGTGGCTGGAGCCTGACGGCCCAGCCACAGCTCCTGAGGCAGAGAAGCTCTACGGAGCATGCCCAGAATTTCTGGGCATGCTCCGTTAGAGCTTCTCTGGGCGGGAGTTTTCAAAACTCCCTGCTCCACAGGAGCTCTGTTGAAGAACTCCGGCTGCAGCTTTCCCTGCGCTGGCAGCTGTGGTGGGCTGTGCTGCAGCGCGCCAGCGCAGCTTAGAGGGAACATTGTTCTCCACTGTAGTTTCCACTTCATGCATCTGATGAAGTTGGTTGTAGTCCACAAAGGCTTATGCTCAAAGAAATCTGTTAGTCTATAAGGTGCCACAGGACTCATGCTGCTTTTGCTACATGCAGACTAACACGGCTACCCCTCTGTTATTTTCTGAGACGTGGCCGTTGTTAGCTATTCTTTCTCCTTTCTATCTGTCTGGACACACTCCTATATGGTCATATAGAAAGCACCACAGTCACCAGGCTAACATACAGTATTAATAAATTATCACAGGACACCTCCAAATCTATCACAGTTTCATTTTGACAGAAGTTTGGGAGCCAGGAGCCCTTGGTTCTTTTCTGGGCTGTGGCACTGATTCACTGTAACTTCTGCTGTATCTATTTGCTCATCTATTACATGGGAGTAATGGTACTTTCACCCATCTTTATGGAATGCTTTAGAATCTATGGATGAAGAGCTATATAGATAGAGCTGACTGAGACCTATGTCCTGTTGAGTTTACAAGTTTCTTATAATCCTAAAGGGCTTGTCAGGTCACTGGAGTATTACTGCATGGACACATTGTTTGGCTATATTTAGAGGGGTTTCATGGTAGTCAGACTTGGGGGTGTGGGGGAAGAGGGGTACATTGCTCCAGCGAGGTTCAGTTACAGTGGGAAAGTGGCTTGTGTCAGGATTTGCCAAAAGAGGTCTTTAGTGGGAAGAGATGAACAGGGGTAAGTGTGTAGGGGTGACTCATAAGAGGACAAGGCCTAAAGGAGAGAGGCTGCAGTTGGACAGGGGGAGGGGGTGTGTGTGTGTAATGGCAGGGTGAGAGTGGGGTTTTCTCCAGGAGATGTGGCACTCTTCCCTCTCTCTCTGGTTTGAATATAGGGATGGGAGTTTGTATGAGTAGGTGCGTGTGGGGAGGTGATGGGGTAGGGAGTGGTGCACATCTAGTCAGGTTAGAGTCTTAGTGCTGCACTGGACACCCAAGGCCTTTTTCTGGTCCTGACTGAGAGTTGTGGACTGATATCCTTTTAATTGGGGGGAAGCATGATGGAATGTGTCCTGCTCCATTTGACTGTTCATCTGCTGACTTCTCTTCCTTACAGCCCCTATGATCCCCGAAGCAAACATGAGATCATTCGATGCTTAAAAGCTTTCATGAACAACAAGGTGAGATCCCTGTCCTCTCCCGGGATACTCGTATATTGCTGTCTTCTATTCCTCATGCTGTGCACTGGCAGCATGGGGCCATTCCCAGGAGGTGGTGGTGGAAGCTCCTGACTTTCCAGTAAACCTTTGTTGCTTCTTCAGTGAGTGTCCATATGGATGCTTCACTTCTGGTGCATCTCTGCACCTTTGAACAGAGAATTTCAGCAGCAGTCCACATTCAGGTCACTCATGTGCGGTTCCCTTCTTATGCTGTTGTCAGCACCTCATCAAGCATACATTACCTGACTCTTCTTGCCCCCAGTTCCTTCTCAGCCATCCTTTGCCTGAAACAGAGATCCCAGCAGTGTGAAAACTGACAACTTTATTTAGTTTTATAGAGTGATTTGTTAGAGTAATTGTTACCTTTACTAGTTAGATTTACTTACTTTTTTCCTTCCATTTATCCCTTCTTCTCTTCACCTCCCCATCCCCAAAGTCACATTTTCCTGTCCTTTTGATAGTTCATGTTCACTCTCAGGGCTGAAAAGCCATAGTTTGAGCCTTACTCAGTTCACTGGGTTTCAAGTGTTGCCTTTCCTGCCAGGAGGCAATCCTGCTATTGGGTGGTTACTCTCAGTGTGTTAGATGATGCATGTACCCAGAAAAGTGTTCTCATTGAGGCAATTTAAACAATCATTCCTGGAAAGACAGATCTCAGACTCATTCTTATGGAGATGTCTCTGCACTAGGGATCCAGTTCAGGCCAGCAGCATTCTCCCGCAACTTCATCCTCTTCACAGAGGAAGGCTCTCTCTTGTCAGAGTAGCAACTTGTCCTTTGAAAGAGCCACCAGAAAACAAACACTGCGACTCTCTATATCTTCGGTACTGATTTGCATTGTGTGTGAGTATGCATCAAGCACTAAGATCCTCTGGCATTGCCCATGCTGTGACATATGCTGACCCCAAATGCATAGGTTCAGAGTTGAGGCAAACCAAATTACATCTCCTTTGTTGCAGTACTGATGGAACTGCCTAAAGATGTGTCACGGAGACAGTCCCCCCAGGTGATGGCACTACCACTTGCCCCAATAATGCACAGCATCCAGATGTTGGCAGCAACTGCAACCCACCCACTAGTGTAGTCAGCACCATTGACTGTGGTGCTGAAATCTTGAGCACCGTGCCGTTTTTCCTGCAGCACAAGGACTTATATCATCATACCCAAAATCCCTGTTCTTCATCATTGACTTATCCATGATACACTCGGTACCAGACCAACCTGCTTCACGGCTGACCCCTCCAGTTTTTCATTAAGGACAAGAGTTTTTTCTCACCTCACTATGTCTTCCCTATGCAATGCTAGGACCCTTGTATGGCTGAAACCTCCTCGTGGGCCTGACACCCAGACCTGGTATGGCTACCCATATGTACGGGAGGGAATACCCCAAGTGCCCAAGACACTACAGGGCAAGGATTAGATCATCCTCCATGACTGCACCATCAGAACCTCCTGAAGAAAGCTTTGAGGAACAGAAGGAGGTCCTGGAACAGGAGATGATGCCACTCATTGCTTTATTTCCTCCTCTTCCCCAGATGAGGCCACGATGCCTTCACTAATCACAGTTCAAGCAACTTCCCACATTTTCAGGAACTTTTCAGAAGAGTTGCAGACTGCCTAGAGATTCATCTAAAGCAGTGTTTCTCAACCAGTGTTGTGTGGAATACAGGTGCTCCACGGATATAGTGAAGGTGTTATACAGCCCTTCCACATCAGGGGGCCTCAGTGGGAAGGTGGGAAAGAGTAATGTGGCGAGTTGATGCATGCCTATCGGATTTAAAATGCCCCAGCTGCACATTGACATCTATACCACCTTGCTCCTTTGCTGTGGCATTTTTAAATTTCTTGCCGCTGTTACCACCAGTAACAGTGACGGGAAATGTAAAATGGCCCAGGCATAGCAAAGCTTCCATCCCCTGCCCGTTCAGCCAGCCTGTGCTCTCAATTCCTGGTTACTGTATATACTCAGGTACAAGCTAATTCATAAATAAGCTGACCCCCCCCCAATTCTGAGCGCAAAAGAGGGACAGAAAGAGTGACCTGTGTAAAATTTGAGGTCCCTTTTTGGCCTTGGGCCCTAACCCCACCTAGCCAGTGCTGCTGGCTTCCCCTGGAGTTCCTGACACCATCCCTAACCCCCAAACCTCTGCTGCTGCTTTTCCCCTGCCCTCCCCCCCCCGCTTCTCCTGCTGCCCCCCTGCTCTGTCCGTTCCTCGCCCCTGCCCCCTGCTCGGTTCTCCATTCCTTGCTGTTTTTTCCACTGTTCCCCAACACCCTTTCTACCCCTTTCCCTGTCACCCCTGCTGCCGCTTTTCCCGGCCTCCCAGGCACCCCCACCCCAAATCTTCCAAATCCAGGCACTGTCGCCACTTCCCTGGGCTCCCCAAAACCCCCAGGTCATCCTGCTGCTTTACCTAGACTCCCTGATCCACTCCTTAGCTCCCGCACACTGCTGCTGCTTTCCTGACCTCCCTGAACTCTTCCCCCCCCCCCCCCCCCGAGCCCCCTTACATGGCCACTCCAGACGCCAGGGTCCCCTCCTTACTCTAACCCCAGCCCAGGCAGACTGCCCAAGATAGCTACTCTAGCTACATTGGGGCCCCAGCCTGCAGCATGGGCTGGGCTGGGGCTTTTTACCATATTCACCTGTGTATAAGCCAAGTGCCTGTTTTGAAGCCAATTTTCAGGCACAAAAATCTGTTTATATGTGAGTATATATGGTATTTTCAATTTTAAATTGGGTGCATAATCATTATGTATGTATCTGTTTTTAGTAATAAATGTGTTTTTATATTCATAAAACTGTATTTAATGCTGTTTCCTGAAACATTTTCACAGGAATGTGTAATATACAGATATTGTGAACATTACAGGCAGTATACCCATTTTTTTTCAAGAAAGTTTTCATCGTGTTCTGTGTGAAGTAATTAATACCATTGGGTGGTGGTTGGTCCACTAAAGTTTGTGAAACACAGATCTAGAGTTGGTTCTGGAGTCCCAGCATAAGTTGGGCATTCTGCAAATGTTTGTCTTAAAAAAATAACACAATGAATAACTGGTGTGCTCATGGAACCACTGAAAAACACATGGCAGACCCCAGCAACAATACCATCCACCTTTAAAGTGACCAATAAAAAGTACAGTGTTCCTTCAAAAGAGAGTGACTTATTTGCCCACTGTGCACTGAATTCTTTTGGTTGCCAACAGTCAACCAGTGCTGTAGACAAAATCAACATAGATCCACCCCATGTGACAAGGACTGGACTTTCTGGCTAGCAGACCTGTTTATTGGCACCTCTGCAATTTCCAGTTGCCAGCTACACAGCATTGAGGCTTAATACAATCATGTAAATGTGCAGAATTTATTACTGAAATCCTGAAGGAGAAAAGAGACCATTTCAAATCCATTCTGGCCAAGGGTCAATTTCTAGTCAACTGCTCAACCCATGGCAGCACACGTATTATCTGCTCAGTGTTGTAACTCCATTGGTCTGGCTTCCCCAGAGAAATATGGTCCACAGTGAAATACCTCCCATCTGGTGGCCAGGAAGTGTTTGTTTTGAAGATAGATGAAGCCCTCCAAACCCTGAAGGACTCTCAGGCAACTCTCTACATGCTGGAGACATACATACCTGCAGTCAAAAGAAAATGTGGTCAGTATTATCCTGAGCAGTGCATAAGATTATCCTCATGTGTTCAGCAACAGAGACTCAATGAGACACAGCAACAGGGACTCCGATGCATCAACTTCCACTGCCTCAGTCATCAGTGTCTCAACCATCCCCTGGTGAACAACAATGTTGAGAGTATGTTCAAGAGCACAAGCAAGCTCCCCCATCCATTAGTGCCGACACCATC
This sequence comes from Podocnemis expansa, assembly GCA_007922195.1. Lineage (NCBI taxonomy): Eukaryota > Metazoa > Chordata > Testudines > Podocnemididae > Podocnemis > Podocnemis expansa. The sequence continues at coordinate 35,535,276 of ML682007.1, read as the reverse complement.
GACTGTCTCCTGTTTTTGACAATATTTAACCTCCTTTCTAGTCAGCGTGGACTTCCATCAGCACAGACAATTGGGTCCTAGAGATAATCCACACATACTACTCAACACCATTTACCTCTTACCCACCCACTCTCTCTTCCTCCTTGTCCCTCTTCAGGGTCCCTTCTTAAGAATACATTTTGTGGTAAGAAGCAAACCACTGTGGAGCAGGTACCACCACAAATCAGAGACAAGGGTTTACTTTCCCTATTTTTTTTTTTTTAAACCCAGAAAAAGAACAGAGTATGGAGGCCTATTCTAGATCTCAGAAAGCTCAACACCTTCATAAGGCTCCAACAGTTCAGGATGGTCACATTGGAACAAGGGGACTGATTCTCAACCCTGGGCTTCCAAGATACATATTTCCACATCTTGCTCGCAGGAGGCTTCTTGCATTTACTCTGATAACAGAGCATTACTGATAGTAATACAGAGTTTTGCTTTTCAATCTCTTGACAGCACCATGACAGTTCTCCAAAATTCTCGAGGTGGTGGCTGCACACCTTCTCAAAGAATGTTCCTCTGTCTGGATGATTGTCTGCTGCAAGTTCCCACGTGGACAGATGCCTGTGACATTACTTACAGGACACTTGCCATCTTACTAAGGCTAAGTTTACAGCTAAATATACAAAAAATCAATTCCAAACCCAGTACAAAAGTTGGACTTCACTTAGGCCCATCAAAATTCTGGAAGCCAAAATACAATTACCAAAAAACAGATTAATCAATATTACCAACCTAACGTCTTTGGCAAATGAACGGTCTATACATATCTGCCCCCGCATGCCTCCAGCTATTAGGTCATACAGTGACAACTACATCTGCATTACAACATATTTTTCTTCACATGCACTGCCTTCAGGGCTCACTAAGAACTAACTACATACCACACAAAGCATAAACAGGCACTATGTGTTTACCCTGAAGTATATGTACCTACTACACCGTGGGATTTGAACTTAGTGCACAACTGCCTCAGTGGACCCCCGTTCTAACCCTTAGCAACATGTGTTCTGATACTTCTATCAGTGAAGATGGCATTCTTGGTGGCTATTGCATCAGTCCACTGGGTGGGTGAGTTGGGGGCCCATGTGGCATACCCACTTTACACCATCTTTTTCAAGGACGATCACCCAAAATTCTTCCTAAGTCTGTCTTCCGCATAATCAACCAGTTTGTCTTCCCTTGTTCTTCCTCAAACCTCATGGGAGCACACAGGACCCAGTACTACCTACTCTAGCTATCAGGCATGCACTAGAGTTCTATCCTGACAGAAAATCTTCAAGGCTTCTTATTTTCTTTACCGAATGCTGTAAAAGTAATGCTAGCTCTACACAGTGTGCTCCATTTCAGTAGCCTCTGGGTGGATCCCTTTGTTACCAGCAAAAGAACCTACCACTGGTTTTGGGGATTTGCACTCACTATATCAGATTTAACTTCAGTCACCTTTCTAAACAACTTACTGATCATGGACGTGTGTAGAGCAGCAACTTGAGCCTCTGCATATGTATTTACAAAACACTACACAATGGACCAGAGCTCAAGATTGAGCATATTGCTGGATCTTACAATGTTATCACTTCTGCAGTCAGCTCTGAAGTCCGTCCAATGTATGCTGCTCAACAGTCTCTTGAAGTGGAGCACCAGTAGAAGGGACAGTCCTCAGAGAAGAAGAGATGGTTACTCACTCCATGCAGTAATTGTGTTCTTCAAGATGTGTCCCTCTGGATGTTCTTCTATCCATCCTTCTCCTCAATTTCTAGACTCTCTCTGTGGTACAAGGGTTAAAATTTAATTTGGCAGGCCTTAGAACTGTCCTAAACTGGTGGCCCTCCCTTGCACCAGTGTGGGCCCCCTACCCCAGCTGCTGGTTCCCACATACCTGCCCCCCAGCCCCCATCTTGTTGCTGGTCCTCCTACCCCCCTGCTGTGCTATGCCGTCTTTCCCCACACCCTTTCCCCGTTGAGCCAGCTCACCTGTGCCAAAATAAGGGATTTCCTTAATCCTTCCTACAACACACCCCCCAGTTCTTAGCTAGTAACAGTGTTATACCAAATTAGTGAGCACCCCTAAACCTCCCCCTACACGCCTCCCCCCCAGTTTCAAGTCCTGGGGAGAATACTGCCCTGTCCCCTCGCCTCCCTACCCACCAGGGCCCCTTTCCATGGCCACCATGCACTGCGGAGCAGTCCCAGCTCAGGCTGAAGCTGCGGCCTGAGCTTGAGCCTGCCCTGACTGAGCATGCTCAGAGGCTCTGAGCATGCTTGTTCAGAGCAGGCTCAGGCTGGAGCCTCAGCCCAGGCTGGGGCAGCTCCCTGCCTCCTGGAACACAGAGGAATGGCGTTCAGGGGCCACTATTTTTAGAGGCTCAGCATTGGAGGTCCCTAAAAACAGAAAATGGAGCTGAAAAGCTGCATTCCGGGGTCTGCTGTTTATTAAATGGTGGGCCCTGGAACACAGCGTTCTGGCTCCATTTTCTATTTTTAGGGGCTCTGGAATGCTGAACCCCTAGAAATAGTGGGCCCTGGAAAGCTGGAATGCACCGCAACAGCATACTTTAACCCCTTCTCTACCATAGAAGGGACTGCGGGAGGGTGGATTGTGCATACTCAATGAGGTGCTGACAGTGGTGTGAGATGGGGACAGCAGATTCATGACCTGGATGGGCACTGCCGCTGAAATTCTTCTATCAAAGGCACAGGAATGCACTGTCATAAAAAGCGGAGCAACCACCCATCTTAAAGAACTTCAGATACTGCACAGATTGAGTAACACTCATATATTTCATTCTTGCTTCTCAACCCCTTCCTCAGATTGTGCACTTTCTGGACCCCCATCACTTCCTGTGTGTGCTTCTCCTACTTCCTCTGGGGCCCTAGAGTGCTTTCACTCCATCCTGCCATATGTTTTTGCAGACATTTTGGAGCAGTTGCTGTTGTACCACCTTTCTCTGCTTGCTCTGTCCTTTTCCCTGTATACCTCTCTGCAAACCTATGGGCAATCTGAGGGCACTGATATCCATCTCTCCTTTTGCTGTTTGTTTGTACTCTACATTGCTGCCATCAGTCCAGCCTCTTTCTCTTTTCTCACTCATGCCCCAGATTGTTCTAACTTCCCATCATATGTTCAGGGATTTTGGCAAACACAGTATAAATTCCATCAAACTCCTTTGGCCTATCTGCTGCTCTTCTTCCTTCCTTCCTTGCTCACATACACTGAGAGTTTCTGGATGCCTCCTTTCTAGCTTCTTTGACAACTTTCTTTCTCATTCTGCTTCCATAGGCACTCCTCTTTTGTGCGCACATCCACACCGGGTCCTGTCCAGATCCCACTGAGAGCCTTCATTCTTACTGGCTTTGGCCCTTTAGGACACTCCAACCCTTACCCTCTTGTCCTTTCTTGGTTTCTCCTCTGAAATAACAGAAGGGATGTATGGGCTGTCACTGGACAAACATCTTGCCATCTGCACTGTCTGTGAAGTTGCCTCTCTTTAGTCTTCAAGCAGTCCTAAGATATGTCTACACAGATGGCAGCAAATTCACCTCCATCCGATTTGATTTATCCAGCTCAACTGAGCAGTAGTAAAGACATGCTTAATTGACCTGGAAGTTGATCTGATAACACCACCTATTCATGTGGCGTAGTTCTGCATTGGTGGGAATGTCTTGCCATCAGCATAGTGCTGTGGAGCAGGGGTGTAGAATGGAAGTTATGAAGTTGAGGGGAGTTGCACAAGCTGCTCTGTGTAGCTTGTGCATCTACTCTTGAGTGCTGCTGAATTTTGCCAGCAAGGTATGCTGGGTCTTAGGTTTGTGCTGTAAGCAGTCCTTATTGGGCTGACTGAGTTATGCTAATCTACTTTTCTCTTTTCTTTTCAGTTTGGAATCAAAACAATGCTGGAAACAGAGGAGGGGATCCTGCTTCTGGTGAGAGCTGTTGACCCCAAAGCCCCTTCCATGATGATAGATGCTGTGAAGTTGTTGTCTGCCCTCTGTATTCTGCCCCAGCCTGAGGACATGTACGTGTCTATGGGACTCAGTCTACCACTTGCCTCTCTTGAGCTGTCTGTCATTTTCCATTCTTTGTAGCCCCCATATTTGTGCCTGTAATGGGGTTCGTGCTCCCTGCTGGACAGTTGCCTCCTGGTGGTGATGTTCTTGGGGAATTGAGCTCAAGTGGTCCTCTGTCCTGCTTGTGCTGTCACTTCTCTGGCTACTCAGCCCTTAGTCTTGGCCACTATTCAAACTCTCAGTGTTCCAGGAGTGCTGCCTGGCACTCTGGGCCTCTTTCCCTACAGTCTTTAGTCCTTGTGCCAGCCCCAGGGTCAGTCTGTGGTGTATCTCCCCAGCAACTCTGCAGCTCTGGCCACTCTGCTAGACCTCTGGTGCCATCTGCTCCTTCAGGACACACTGGCTTCAAACAGCTCTGTGGTGCCGTTTGCTCTCGAGGGTGTTTTGGTTTCTGCAGCCTGCCAACCAGACACAACTTTCTTATCTGTGCTGCCCAGGCCAGTTGAAATCTGTCCCTTCAGCTCCCTTTGTATACTCAGCTGCTACTCCCTGGCTGGGTCCTTTGATATTTGCAGCCATTTGACCCTGCTGCTCTCTGGCACTACTTAACCCCATAAAGGCCAATGCGGGCAACTGCCCTGTCACAATACCCTTGCAGATACTTCTCTCTCTCTGTCTCTTCATTTTACAATGGTGGCACAGGCAAGCATTCCTCTTTCCTTCCCACCCTTCCTCACCCTTTGGCTTGAGGCTGCTGCTGATTTCCTGTTCCTGCTACTGCAGGCATGAACGCGTGCTGGAGGCACTGACAGAGCGAGCAGATATGGATGAGGTGGAGCGATTTGGTCCCTTGCTGGATGGTCTAAAGGGTGGAACCTCTGTGGCACTGAAGGTACGTCATCACCTCAGACTTTGTGGGGATTGTTCTCTCTCTGCTCTAGGGGAGGAGTAAGGAAGGGTGGCTTGACTCTAGCAGTTTGAAAGCTCTGTCTGTAGTGAGGAGGAGGTGGGAGGGTATAGGATACTGTCTGTTTGATATCTCCTTGTTTTGGAGTACTTCCCTGATTGAAGGGTGCACGTTTCTGGGCATTCTGAAAACCTGACTAGAAGTGCTGGATGAGTGCTGGCTCAGTTGGATGTAGAAACTTTCTATCTCTCTATTTTAGGTAGCCTGTATGCAGCTGGTCAATGCTCTGATCATCCCTGCTGACGAGCTTGACTTCCGAGTTCATATTCGAAGTGAGCTGATGCGTTCTGGGTTGCAGCATATCCTTATGGTAAGGAGCAATCATCTCCTTGGATGGGAGGTTATCATGCTCAGTGAAGGAAGCAACAGCTGCCATCTCCGCAGTTATAAGCATATTGAAAGTATGTTGTACTGTAAAGAAAGGCTCTAGCAGTGAAAAAGTAGTATTGCTCTTCCCAGTAAAAGAAGGTGGTTAGAGGCAAAAAGGCATCCTTTTAAAAAATGGAAGACAGATCCTACTAAGGAAAGTAGAAAGGAGCATAAACTAGCAGGTAGAGTGTAAAAAGTGTAATTAGGCCAAAAAAAATTAAGAGGAAATAGCAAACTTTAAAAACTAATAGCACATTTTTTTAATACATCATAGGCAAGCTTGTCTAACAATCAGTGGGGCTTCTCAGTGACTGAAGTACTAAAGGAGCACTCAGGGAAGACAAGGCCATTGCAGAGAAGCTGAGTTAATTCTTGGCATTGGTCTTCACTGCAGCAGATGTGAGGGGAATTCTCACACCGGGACCATTCTTCTTTTGGTGGCAAATCTCAGGAACTGTCCCAGATTAAGGTGTCAGTAGAGGTGATTATGGAACAAATTGGGTAATTAAACAATGTCACCAAGACCAGATGATACTGACCCACAAGTTCTGAAGGAATACAGACATGAAATTTCAGAGCTACTAAGCATGGTATGTAATCTATCACTTAAATCAGCCTCTGTACCAGATGGCTGGAGGAAAGTCAACAGGATGCCGGTTTTTAAAAAATTTTCCTCCCAGAGGTGATGTGACAGGCTGCTTCCCAGATCCAGTCTGGTGTGCTGCTATGATTTCTGCTCCCCCCCCCCCCCTTCCCACTTCTGAACCCCTATTTGTCTCACTTTGCCAAGTGACCATTCACTCCTCAGTCTACTCTGGCCTCAGAGACCAATTGGTCACAAGCAGTGGGGTGTGACCTCTGGCTACTTGAGGGACAGTCCCCAAGTGAGCACCCTTGGCCCCAGTTACCACACCAGGCTCTGCTGTCTACAATGATTTGGTCCACTTCCAGTCACCATACACTCAAGTCTGTCCATTTAACAAATAAATGGATTGGGCCTAGCCTTCTTCACCCACATCCTTTAAAGATCATACAGCTTTAGATAAAACTAATATAAAGTGAACAGAAAAATCATAAATCATAACCCAGGATGCACAGATGTGCATCCTCTGACAGGTGATCCCAGCAATGGCAAACTGGTAAGCATAACTTCATTACCAGGCAAATTAGTTGAAATCATAGAGAAAAAAACAGAATTTTCAGACACTTAAATGAACAGAATTTGTTAGGGAAGAATTAACACAACTTTTGTAAAGGGACATCATGCCTTACTAATCTATTAGAATTCTGTGTGGTGAATTAATAACTGTGCACAAAGGTAATCCAGTGCAGGGGTTGTCAACCTTTTCCCCATGGCAAATCAGCTAGGTGTCTTCCCAGCTGTGCATGACACACCAAGCCCTCTCCCCTTTGTCTTAGCCCCCACCTCTTCCCTAGAAACTCCTATATTACCCCAGCCCATCCCCCACCAGTTGCTCCCCATTGCCAGAACCTGTCCCCCCTCAACTGTACTCACCCTTCACTGCCTGAGTCCCCCCCCCACCTACTTGGCTCGCTTACTGGGCTGGAGCTGGGGCCCGCTCCAGCCAGCCCAGGCTGGGGCCGTGGCTATGGCTGAGGCCGCCGTGGCCGGGGACTGCTCCCATTTGGGGCATGGTTCAGTGAGGGGGAGCAGGGGCTAGTGTTCCCTCTAAGCCAGTGATGCAGCTCAGCAAGTTCCCTGCTGGTTCCCAGACTCCCACTGTCCCCCTTCCCTGCTGCCTGCCAGTTCCCTCTAAGCTGATGATGCAGCTGAGCAAGTTGTTGGATGCATTGGGGGAACACTGACTGTAAATAAGCAAAAAGCTAAAAAATAGAATTAAATAAGAAATATCTTTCTTTTCTCTTCAGTGCTTGGCAGATTTTGTGTGTGTCTGTCTGTCTGTCTGTCTGTCTGTCTGGAGGTAGGTGGGGGGGGGTGTGTCTGTGTGTGTGTGTGTGTCTCTCTCTCTCTTCTTGTCACACTATGTCACGGGTCTCAAACAAGCCACATGCGGCCCCTAAAGCTATTGCCTGAGGCCCACAATGAAACCATTGTAACTAATATTTGCAATATTGCTGTATGAAAAGGTTTCAGTAGTGAAGACCTCGGGCTAAGCTACTAGTCCTCGTGCAGCTCTGTACTGGTCCTCATGCAACCCTTGTGATACGAGTTTGAGAGCCCTGCACTATGTCAAACATTAGGCAAATAAAAACTGGCATACAGTTTAGTCAGAACCAGACAGTAATCCTCAGTTAAACATACTTAATTCATCCTGTGATTTAACCCTTCCTGAAATTGTAGAGCCTTTTATCAACAGAGAACTTATTGATATCCCTGTCTTTACTGCATATAGTTAGTAATTTTGCTGCCTATATGACCAGTTTAGCAAAGATTGGAACCTGCCATTTACTGGTGCAAGTAGTTTCCTTTCTTTTCTGACAAAGCCCATAATAGAGTATGCAAAAAGGAGGGGTACAATTATACAGTGTTGTGAATAGCAAGGGAAAAATAGACTGAAAGAGCAGAATTTCTGGATATGTTTTTCTGCTATGTTGCTGCTAATTGATTGTAATGGATTCTGCTTACAACCCTCAATAGAGAACATTGTTGCACTTGGTGAAGTTGCATTGAGCCAGAATGTTTACACATAACACTAAACAATCTATCATGAAAGAAACAAAAATGCATTCACTTGAACTTGAGTGATACACACTTTGTGCATTCACAGTATGGTGCTCATCTGTTTCAGGAATGAAGAAGCTTAAAAAACTGTTTTGGTGAAATACAACATCCTTCAAGATCCAAAGGGGCAGTTGTGTTAGTCTAGTTCAGTAAAACAAAGAAGGATCCTGTGGCACTTAAAGACTAACAATTATATTTATTGCATGAGCTTTTGTGGGAGAAAATCCAAGTTCATCGAAGATGGAGGAACTTAGAATTTAAATCTGATCATAGAATTGGAAGGCACCTCATAGGTGATCTAATCCAGCCCCCTGCCACAGGCAGGACCACTCCCACTAAACCATCCCAGTCATGGTTTTATCCAGCTGGGCCGTAAACACCTCCAAAGATGGAGAGATTTCACCACCTCCCTCGGCAGCTCATTCCAACCCATACTTCCTTAATTTGCCAATGAGAATGCAGTGGGAAACTGTATCAAAAGCCTTGCTAAAATCAAGGTATAGCACATCCACGGTTCTTCCTGCATCCAGAAAACCAGTCATCTGATCATAGAAGGAGATGAGATTGGTCAGGCATGATTTACCCTTGGTAAATCCATGCTGACTGTTCCTGATCACTTTTATTTTCCTCTAAGTGTTTGAGGATGGCTTCTTTGAGAACCTGCTCCATAAGTTTTCCAGGGATTGAGGTGAGGCTGACAGGTCTGTAATTCCCTGGATCCTCCTTATTCCCTTTCTTGAAAATAGGCACTGCATTTGCTTTTTTTTTTTTTTTTTTTTCCCAATCCTCTGGCACCTTCCCCCGTTCTCCATGAGTTTCGAAAGATAATGGCCAGCGGTGCTGCTATCTCATCGGCCAATTCCCTTAGCACCCTTGGATGCAGTTCGTCTGGCCCCATGGACTTGTGCACATCCAGCTTCTTTAAGCAGTCCCTAACCTGACCTTCCGTCACCAAGGGCCTCTCTTCTTCTTCTCTGATCTGCCACACCCATGGTAGTGGGCTGGGAGCTGACCCTGCCTGTGAAAACTGAAGCAAAAAAAAAGCATCGAGCACTTCAGCTTTTCCCTCATCCTCTGTCACGAGGATGCCTGCCCTATTCAGCAAGGGACCTACACCATCCCTGATCCTCTTCTTGTTATCCTTTACATCCCTCACTAGCCGCAACGCCATTTGTCCTTGGCCTTTCTGATTTTATCCCTGCAGTCCCTAGCAATATCTTTATATGCTTCCTTAGTCATCTGACCAAGCTTCCACGTCCTGTAAGCTTCCTTTTTATGTTTAAGCTCAGAGCAGAGTTCTCTGCTGAGCCATTCTGGCTGCCTCACATGTTTGTTCTTTCTCCTAATTGGAATGGCAACTTCCTGTGCCCTTAGCAGGGTTTCTTTAAAATATAACCAACTCTCTTGGACTCCTTTCCCCTTCAGATCAGCTTCCCAAGGGATCCTGCCCATCAGTTCCCTGAGGGAGCCAAAATCTGCTTTTTTGAAGTCCAGGGTTTTTGTTTTGCTTCTTTCCTTCCTTCCTTCCTTCCTTTAATCAGGATCCTGAACTCAACCATGTCATGGTCACTACTGCCTAGCTTGCCATTTACCTCTACGTCCCTGTTCAATTCTTCCCTGTTTGTGAGCAGCAGCTCGAGCGGTGCAAGGCCCCTAGTTGGTTCATCTAGCATTTGTACTAGAAAGTTGTCCCCAACACTCTCTAAAAACTTCCTGGATTGCCCATGCACTGCTGTATTGGCCTCCCAGCAGATGTCAGGGTAATTGAAGTCCCCCATGAGCACCAGGGCTTGTGATCTAGAAGCTTCTGCTAGTTGTCCATAGAACACTTCATCCACCTCCTGCTTCTGGTCTGGTGGTCTATAGCAGACACCCACCACAACATCCCCCTTGTTGCTTTCCCCTCTCAATGTAACCCACAGACTTTCTATTGGCATGCTTCCACTTCCATAATGGAGCTCTGAGCAGTCAGAGCTCTTTTACATATAGTGCTACTCCTCCCCCTCTTCTTCCCTGCCTGTCTTTCCTGAACAGTTTATACCCATCCATGGCAGAGCTCCAGTTGTGCAGACTATCCCACCATGTCTCCATTATTCCTATGATATCATAGTTCCTTGTCTGCACTAGTATTACCAATTCTTCCTGCTTATTTCCCAGGCTCCTCGCATTAGTGTATAGGCACCTAAGATACTCGGCTGATTGCCCTACTTTGTCATGTTGATTCCCAATTCTATTACATAAACCTCCTTGCATTTTTTCTAGGAGTTCTCCTCCCCCACTCTCCTCACGTATTGGGGCTTCAGTAGAGCACTTAACACATTTTATTTGATCCCCCCCGCCCCCCCGTTCCAACCACCTTCCCTCTTATTCCTGGTGCTACAGTCCCAGCACCCCCCCAAGTTCCATCCCTTCCCCCAGATCACCCACATTGTTACTTAGCTGTGGGCTTTGGTCTCCTTCTCCCGTTGAACCTAGTTTAAAGCCCTCCTCACTAGGTCAGCCAGTCTGTGCCCAAATATGCTCTTCCCCTTTCTGGACAGGTGAAGGCCATCTCTACCTATCAATCCTCTGTCCTGAAACAGTACTCCATGGTTAAGGAAGCCAAATCCCTCCTGACCACACCATCTTCGCAGCTAGGCATTCACCTCTACGATGCATCCATCTCTCCTCCGGCCTCTGGCCTTGACTGGAAGGATTGAGAACACCACCTGTGTTCCAAACTCCTTCACCCTTGCTCCCAGAGCCCTGGATTTTCTCCCACAGCTCATGCAATAAATATAATTGTTAGTCTTTAAGTGCCATAGGACTCCTTGTTCATTATACAACATTGTGGGTGCAAACTAAGTTGCTATGCTGACATCCATTAGGGCTTGCATGAGTGGCTCTGTGGGTGGGTGGGTGGGTCTCTCTCTCTCTCTCTCTCTCTCTCTCTCTCTCTGTCTGGGGGTGGGTATTGGGTAGGGTTAACAGATACCAAAGCATGGGAAGGAGGACAGGGAAGTACAAAAAGCAGTTCACGTACCCATCCAGGGCCCCACCTGGGCCCCCTTCATCCACCCAAATGCTTGCCCTATTGATCACCCAACTCCAGAGAAATGTGCCTAGCCCCTAGTTGCAGTGTGAGATTAATTGTAAGAGCAGCAGCTCAAGTATATCAAATGAATGGCTTAAGTGTTCTTCATCTTCACATTAAAGTAACCATAAAGCCAACCAGTTTAACGAGTACCATATATATGGGGGTATAAGCCGTTCCGGGCATAAGCCGATGCCCAAATTTTGAGCCCTAAAAAAGGGTAAAAAATTGGTGACCTGTGTATAAGACAAAGTCCCCTTTTGGCCTTGGTTCCTAACCCCCACACCCAGTGCTTCTGGCTTCCTCTGGAGTTCCTGACAGCTGCTGCTTTTCCCTTGCCCCTCCCCTCCATTCCTCACTCCTGCCCCTTGCTTACTTCTCATTTTCCTGCTGTTGTCCCCCTGTTCCTCCTGCTGCCCCCTGCTCTGCTTTTTCCTCACTGCTGCCCCCCTGCTCGCTTCTCAGTTTCCTGCTGTTACTACCATGTTCCCCAACACCCTTTCCATGCCTTTCCCCCTCACCCCAACCCCTGTTTCCACTCTTCCTGGCTTACCAGGCTCCCCCCTCCCCAAATACCTGGGCCCCGTTGCTGCTTCCCTGGTCTCCCCAAAACACCCAGGCCCTCCTGCTGCTCCTTCCCTGGCCTCCCTGACCCCCTCCCCAATCACCAGTCCCTGCGATTGCTTCCCTGGCCTCCCTGAATCCTCCCCTCAATTTCCAGGTCGAACCACACCCAAAGGCCCCCTTACTTGGCTGCTCTAGATGCTGGGGTCGCTTCCTTACTCCAGCCCTAGCCATGGCCACCTGGTAACACGTGGGCTCCAGCCTGCAGCATGCTAGGCTGGGACTGTCTTATTGTATTCTCCCATGTATAAGCCGAGTGCCTGTTTTGAAGCCAATTTTCAGGCACAAAAATATCAGCTTATGTGTGCTGATATATGGTATTTAATGTTAATATCAAGCTGCAAGGAGAATCACACTGCAGAACTCCTATCCAGGTTGATGTTTTTTGTGAGTTGCAAATGGAAGCAAACCACCAATAAATTTAATGTAGTAATTATGGACAAGATTAAAATCAGTGTAAACATAGTAAGTTCCTTTACAGAATTCACTCTCCTTGTTTGACACACAGAGGGCAGGCCCTTGACTACATGAAGTCTAACAGAATTTGAGGTGTTGGCTTCTAAAGGAAAAGTAATCTCTGTCAGCAGTGTTCTCCCCATGACTTGAAATTAGGGGTGTGGTGCAAGGGGTGCTACTAATTTGGTATAACACTGTTACTAGCTCACAGCTGGGGGAGTGTAGGAGGGGTGTACGGAAATCCCTGTCTAGTCTCAGTTTTGAGCCTCACTGTGTAGTATTTAAAAAAATCATAGACAAGCGCTTTAAATTTTACACACACGGGAAAGGAGAAATCAGAAAAAGTGAGACCTGCTGGTTTTTATGTGCAGACCTGCCTGAAACATAACCTTTTACCTAAAATGCAAATTTCTGGAGACATTATCTCCTACTATGTCAGCCATAAACCACAGATATATTTTATAACAGTTGACATTTTCTGTTTGCTTTTATGTGAAATACACGTCAAATGGGGTGAGGAGTAGAATTTGATGTTTGTGACTATCAAATGCTCCACCCAAGAGGACAGCACCTATTCTTAGATGCAGTGATCAGTTTTTCCTAAATAAACCAAAAAAACCACTCTCTAAAAGTAAAATTAAAAATAAGCATAGAATACATAAGCAAAAGACAAAACCAAACTGCTTGTTTTCTCTGATTTGATAAACTACTAACAAAGGGACAAATATTGTAATCCTTGCTCAATCAAATTTCCCCCTGACTTCATTTAAACTATAGGATTAGGCCCAGCCCAGCAGCTACTTTAGAATGTATAATACATCCACATTTGTGTACCTTAATAAAATTTAATGCTACATTTATTAGTGGATTAATCTCATCTGGGAAAGGAGAAGCAAATTGAAAAATCACAATGAGAAAAGGAAAATCATATGGATTCAAACCTCCTCACAATCAAAAGTGAAATTTCCTTGACTACTAAACAAAAGATTTGTTGCCAAAAGCCAAAGTTCAGTAGGAGGAATAAAGATCTGGCTTAGCCAAGCCATTAGAGAAAGAAACCTCCCCAGAAACTTTAAGCAGGGCAGCAAAGCAGAAAGGAAACAAGTAGTCACAGGTTTGTCTCTGGGCACCACAGAGGCACCATCAAGCTGAAGAAAAGCCTCAGCCCCCCTAAAAAATAAAGTCAAGCCTTCCCCAAAATCAGGTGGGGTGGGGGGGTCAAGAGAGTGGACCTGAGCTAGAGCCTGGAAAGAAGCCGGGGGTGAGGAGCAGAACCAACAAGGCAAAGCGAAACCACTTCCAAGATGGCAGTGAGCCCCACCCCTGACCATGGGGCCCTCTTTACTCTTAATAGACATGTGGGGGCAGCAAGGGATCCTCTGCAAATTCCCAACCCCACCAGCAACTGAAGCTGGGCTGAGCCAGCAGGGGAACACATGCTGGAGCTGCACGCTTCTATTTTTAGAGAGCTGTCTCAGCCTCCAGCAAAAAGCGGGACAAAGGGCACTTTTACACTGGTGCCTGGCCACAGGCTGCTGCCACCAGGAGCATGATCAGGGCAGGAAATTTTAAACTGCCCTAGCCTGACACAGCTCCATGGCTGCCAGCTGTGCGCTGCCAGGAGTGATTTGTGCGCCCATGAGTGATCGTTGCTGCGTGCAGCCACACGTGCACAGCTTACAGGCAGGGGCAGGGGCAAGCTCATTCTGTGACACACTAACCTCTATGTCACGACATACTCTTGTGTCATGACACAATGATTGAGAACCACTGATCCAGTAGAGGTAGTCTACTTGAACTTTCAGAAAGCCTTTGACAAGCTCCATTACTAAAGGCTTGTAAGCGAAATAAACAGTTATGAGCCAAAGAGGGAATGTCCTCTCCTGCCTCACTGGTTATAACATAGAAAACAAAAGGTAGGATTAAAGGATCACTTTTCAGAATGGAGAGAGGTAAATAGAGGTGTTTCCAGAGATCTGTGTTGAAACCAGTGCTGTTCAACACATTTATGAATGTTTTGGAAGAAGGGATAAATGAGGAGGTGGCAGAATTGGCAGATGAGACAAAATTACTCAAAATAGTTAAATCCAAAGTAGACTGTGAAGAAATACAAAGAGATCTCTCAGCACTGAATGACTGGCCAACCAAATAGCAGAAGAAATTCAATGTTGATAAGTGCAAAATAATGCATGTTGTAATCATAATCCCAATGATGCATACAAAGTGGTGGGGTCTAAATTAGCTGTTACTGTTTAAGAAAGAGACCTTGTCATCGTCATCATGGATAGTTTTCTGAAAACATTTGCTCCATGTGCAACAGCAGTCATGAAAGCTAACAGAACGTTAGGAACTGTTAGAAAAGGGATAGATCAGTGCTTCTCAACCTAATTGTGGGTCATGTCCAATACTAGCTCTATGGTCTGAGGATGTCACTTTGGCCAAAGCTGGGTGTTGATTAGACCCAGGGTGCCTTGCGGGCTGCAAATTGAGAACTACTGGGCTAGATAAGATGGTATATATCATAATGCCCATATATAAATCTATGGTACACCTTTAGCTTGAATACTGTGTGCAGTTTGGGTCACCCCATCTCAAAAAATGATATATTAGAATTAGAGGTACAGAGTTGAGCAACAGAAATGATTAATGATGTGGAACAGCTTCTGTATGATGTGAAATTAAAAAGATGGAGACTTTTCAGTTTGGAAAAGAAGCATCTAAGTGAGGAATATGGTAACAGTCTATAAAATTATGAATGGTGTGAAGGTGAATGAGGAAGTGTTTACTTCTTTACACAAGAGCTAGGGGATCACATGAACGTTTAAAGGCAGAAGATTTAAAACTAAGTATTTCTTCACACAATGTGCAGTCAACCTGTGGAATTTGTTGCCAGGAGTGTTGTGAAGGCCAAAGCTATAACAGAGTTCAAAAGAGAATTTGCTAAACTTATAGAAGGTAGGTCCATTAATGGCTATTAGGGAGGATGACCAGTGGTCCTACCCCATGTTCTCGCTATCCCTCTCCTTTGACTGTCAGAAGCTGGGAGTGGAGAACAGGAGATAGATCAGTGGTTTTCAGACTTTCTTTTCTCAGGCCCCAGTTAGAAAAAAATCATTTACGTCCATGACCCAACAATTACATCTTTGAGCAATGCATTCCAGTCTTTTGACAGTGGCAGCAGGAGGTGCTGCGACTCAGTGCACGAGGGTCTATGAGCCAGTACTAGGTCCCGCCCTAAGTTTGAAAAACACTGGGATAGATGATTCGATGATTGCCTGTTCTTTTTATTTTGGTGAAGCACCTGGCATTAGTTGCTGTTGGAAGACAGGATACTGGGATAGGTGCACCATTGCTCTGACCTAGTATGGCCGTTCCTATGTTCAAACCCTGTTTGAGGAATGGCATGGGCTGTATTGCAGCTTTATTCTTGGTCAGTGTTTCTTCCCTCTTAATAACCAATTTCTCAGGTTCTATTGGATGTGGATTACACTCCCTTTGCTTTTCTCACACGCTGGCAGTATCTATATCAGTGGTTCCCAACCTTTTTTTCTGCTGTGGCACACCTTGAAACCTTCAAATTCTTCAAGGCATGCCACAATTAAAAACTCATGAATATTTTAATTAGTTCAAAATAACATGAATATTTATGAACCGTTGCACAGTGGTTCGGAAATGCTGCTACGTGGGGTAGTAAGGGTAGCAGAGCAGGGGTGGCAAGACAAGGGAGGTCAGCAGTTATTTGCAGTGGCAGGAGTGAGTGTGGGGATCAGAGAAAGGCAGGGGCAGGGCCGGCACAACCCAGTAGGCCTGGTAAGCATTGCAGGGGGGTGCCAGAAGTGGTAGCACCATTCCTGGGCAGGGGTGGCCAAAGAGGACAAGGGCAGCCATGTGGGGAACAGCACAAGGGTGCCAAGAGAGGAGAAGGGAAGGGAGGACAGGAGTGGCTTTGTGGGGAGGCAGAGGGGAACCTGGGGAGTGGGAAGGTAGGGCAGGGGAGCACAGTGCAGCACCCACTTCCCCCTTTCTCCATAGTGGCTCTCTGCCACTCAGGGCAAATTCTCACCCCATTGCTGCTCCCTCCCCCTCTAGTGGGTCCCATTTCCCCCTCCCCCAGCCCCCTGCTGCCTGTGATGGACCCTCCCAACACTGCAGAGGCCAGAACTATCCCTCCAGCTCCCAGCTCAGCCCCCCAGCTACACACACCCTCAACCAAACAACCAGTTCACAACCTCAGCTATGCACCCTCTGCTACACATCCACTCCCACCCACCTCTGTTACACACATGCCCACTCCCCCCCACAACGCCCAGCAGCCATCCTCAAAGCCCTTACCTTGGCTGTTTGCAGGTTGGCTGACAGGCTGGGAGCTGCTTTCCTGCCACAAACTACTTTGTGGGGTCCCCTAAAGGGCTCACTATTAGCCCCTACCACTACCCTCCCCATGGCCCCAGTCCCCCCATGGACTCCTAACCACCCCACACGACCCCCCAGGACTCCTTTTTTGTTTTGCTGAACTGAACTAACATGAGTATCTCTCTGGAACTGGTAAATTATTCTTGGGTATGATATTTTTAAAGATCTTCCCATCATGAAGCTTGTAAGTTGATCATCTTTCACTTAACATAAATGAGCTAATGCTGAACTCCAAAGTTAAAATGAACATTAAAATTTTTTAAAAGTATGAGCATTAATTAATAAATAAAAAGCGGTAACATTAATGATGGCTCAAAAATAACAAATACCACGTTTAAAATTTTGGCAGTCGAATCTTACAAATGTTTCATATAGGCTTGGGTTTATGTGCACTTTAATGCCAATAATTATAATAAATAAAAATAATTTAAAAAAAGGTTCCTAGTGTGTAGCTATAAATGAAAACCACCAAATTTCAGTGAAATTCTCTGAAGTACTCAAGTTTATAAGACTCCTGCCCCCTCAAAAATATTAAATAGTAAGTACAGAAGCAGCTAAAAAATTACTTTGGAAAAAAAAAGTTACAGCACAGACATCACACACAGCTATAATGATTGTCTAAGAGAGCAGCACTATATTTATATGTAGCAGCCTATATGGACCTACCTGGTAAACTGATTTAACCAAAGCCAAACTAAAAATTGTCACAAAGTCAAAGGAAAAGGCAAAAGAACAGGTAAAAAAGAAAATGAAAAGGCAATATTTTACAAAATTAATAAATGGCCACACTAAGGAATTAAAAGCTGAGCCCAAGGGAAAAGTTCCTGTTATTGTGCTGTCTGTTGCTTGTTCCTGCTTTTTTAGCATGTCAGTCTGAAGATGATGGGCAGATAATGGTGAAATCTGCAATTCAGACGAAGCACAGATACTAATGATAGTTCACCTTGGTGAGCCAAGAGTGAAAAGTACTTAGACCTCCAGCCCTACTAGGTCTGCTAGATGGGAACAATTTCTATATTTTTCTATAGTTTCATTTCTGTCCACCAAATTGAGGATAAGGCCCCTTATTGCTTGGGGTCCTAGGTGGCTGCCTGCTTCACCTACCCCAAAAGCCGTCACTGCTTTTTGCCAGCCCTGCACAGCCCATGTGGCTGGGCTGAGCAGGGAGGGAGCTCTAACTCTAGCTCTCCCAGATTTTCATGGCACACTTTGGATGTTGCCGCGGCACAGCAGTGTGCCGTGGCGCACTGGTTGGGAACCACTGATCTATATGATTGTGTACTTTAAAGGGATGTGTGATGGTTCCACTCTCTTTGTGAATGTGAATTGGTATCATCACTTGTGGGCTTCATACCTACAGATGCTTGCTGGCCCTCTCTCTAAGTGATCGTGTATTCTCTCGGAGCTTCCAAAAAATATGTTTGCACATTAGTGTAAGTTGGCCTTTCATCATATTCCTTTGTACTCTTACATGGCCCCTGGTTAGCTCCCATGTGAAAAATGGCGTGCTCTCAAGCACTCTTCCCTTATATGCTTGGTGACCCCAGTGGGGACCCATGAGAGGTTCCTCTCTTATATTTTTATGCTGTTGGCAGGAACTGCGGAAACTGGAGAATGAGGAACTGAAGGTGCAGCTGAGTATATTTGAAGAACACGGTGAGGAAGATTCTGAAGAACTCAGGAGCCGCCTTGAGGACATTCGCATTGAAATGGAATATCCTTCTGCTTCTTATTGGGCGGGGGTGGGGGTTGCACTTAGGGCTGGAATATCCTCAGGAAGTTTCTTGGATCCAGTGTTTGTACTGTCTCTGCCTCCATGTGGGGACAGACTGAGGTTGATAGACTTTCCTCTCATCAAGTAGTGTCTGGGTCCCACTCAGTTTGCTGTCTCAGACTACACGGGTTCCAGGGCTTGATTGGGTCAGAGCTGCCCAGTGCATTGTAACATGCCTCTGATCCATCGGGCAGAGTCTAAAGAGATAAGTGAGCAGAGCAGTGGCAGGTGTAAGTGATCCTCTGCCTGGAACTCAGCTTAATTACGAAAAAGGAAGACCAGGACTTAAGCTATTTTGGAGGTTGTGAAATGCAGCTTGTCTGAAGCTTCCAGAAACGTTAGGTTCAGATTTCTGTTTGAATCTGTTTTGTTGACTTAATAGGTGTAGTTTCTGTCCCTGTTTGGTGTGCAATGAAGAGGTAGGCTTGACAGAATTTTGATTTTTATTTTTTTATCATTTTGATGGATAAGTTGATTTTAAGTTCTCTTAAATTTTTTATTTTAAATTTTCATAATTGTGGGAAATTACATAGATGTCAGACAATTATTTAGTGACAGTAGGTATTCTGATTCTAAAAGATGAAGCTTTATATCCATTAAAAGACAAAATGTCTACAACATAGTAAGTCCTCCAGCAGCATTTTTTTTACTTTGCTTATCTATAAATTTCTTTTGTCGATGGAAATATTTTTTGTCAATTTGTGCTTGTCCGGTGAAATTGATGTTTACAGACATTTACTAAAACAAATTTGTAACCCTTTTAAAAGCTTTGGCTGTTTTGAATTGTGCCACCAGAGGGCATCTGAAACAACTGCTGCTTGCAAAAACAAAGTAGAGCAGTGGTTCCCAACCTGTGGTCTGTGGACCCTTGGTGGGGGACGCAGAGTGGCTTCAAGGGGTCCATGGACAGGCTGGGAGCTGGGGCTGGAAGCCACCAGGGTCTCTGGTTGCCAGGGAGACCCAGGCTTCCAGCCAGCAGGCAGCTTCCCCCAGTCTGGGAGTTTTTAAAACTCCTGCCCTGGGAGAGTAGCCTAGAGGGGTGGCCAAGTGGCAGGAGCTCCAGCAGCCAGGTAAGGGGAGGAGGGGCAAAGAACTGGTGGGGGTGGCGGGGAAGACAGGTGGTAGGGGGCCATGGCTGCAGCACTGCCACCATGACCACACAGAGCTGCCAGGGAGTGGGGGCTGCCGTGGCAATGGCTCCCTCCTTCTGCCCGGGGGGCTGCTGCAGCTCCATATGCCTGCCAGAGAATGGGGGCTGCTCCGGCAATGGCTCCCTCCCCCTGCCTGGGGCCCCTGCTGCCCAGCAGGAGAGTGGTGCAGGCCACATTCTGGTCGTGCCAGCTCCAGGAAACCCCAGGGGTTTGCAAACTTTTCCCACGTTGGAAGGGGTCCCCAGCCTTGTAAAGGTTGGGAACACCTGAAGTAGAGGATTTTCCTTCATCAGTCCAGCGTGGAGTGAAAACCTTGACAGAACCATGTCAAGTCTTGTACTGCAAAATGTCCTCCTTTTTATATCTAGGGGTATGGACCCCTTAGGTGTATAGCATCTACCAGGTGTAGCTGTGCCTCCACCATTGTGTTACTTGCCATCTTTGGGTAGACACGTTGGAGGGCAAGGACAGGATTCAGGGAGACCTTGATAAATTGGAACAGTGGGCCAATAGAAATCTTATGAGCTTCAATAAGGACAAGTGTAAAATCCTGCACGTGGGACGAAAAAACCCCATGCACCGCTACAGGCTTGGAAACATTCAGCTAAGTAGCAGCAGTGTAGAAAAGGACCTGGGGGTCATGGTGGATGGGAAGCTAGATATAAGTCAGCAGTGTGCGCTTGCTGCCAAAAAGGCCAATGGCATACTGGGCTGCGTCAAAAGAAGTATTACCAGCAGATCAAGGGATGTGATCATTCCCCTCTATTCTATACTGGTAAGGCCACATCTGGAATACTGTGTTCAGTTTTGCGCTCCCCACCACAAAAAGGACAGGGACATGCTTGAGAGAGTTCAGAGGAGGGCAACCAAAATGATTAAAGGGCTGGAGCACAAGCCCTATGAGGAAAGACTGAAAGCATTAGGCTTATTTAGTCTGCAGAAGAGAAGATTGAGGGGGGATTTGATAGCAACCTTCAACTACTTGAAAGGATGCTCTAAGGAAGATGGAGCTCGACTGTTCTCAGTAATAACGGGACAGAACGAGGAGCAATGGTCTCAACTTGCACTTAGGGAGGTCAAGGCTGGATATTGGAAAAAACTTTTTTTTACTAGGAGAGTGGTGAAACCTTGGAATGAGCTGCCAAGGGAGGTGGTGAAATCTCCATCTTTGGAGGGGTTTAAGGCCCAGCTGGACAAAACCATGACTGGGATAGTTTAGTGGGAGTGGTCCTGCCTGTGGCAGGGGGTTGGACTAGATGACCTATGAGGTCCCTTCCAACCCTATGATTCTATGATTTTGTTAGGAGCTTAAACACCTTTTCTGAATCCTAGAGAGAAAGATGTGCACTCAGGAACTGGAGGTCAGATTTTGTGTAACAGCCCCCCCCCCCCCCCATTTATCTCTCTATTACTGAAAAATCTGGAGAAGTTGTACAAATGCTGATTGTCTAGGCCCCGTTTGGAGGCGTGAGGGAGAAATAAGGTATCCCAGTTAACCTCTTGTGACTACTGATTCCTCTTTGCTTATGCAAAACTGGTACTCATACCATCGTCTCTTGGAAAATGACGTGTGCTGCTTTTCTTCATTAGGACTGGCTGTGGTGTTAACATAGAAAGAAAGTGGCATGAGGATTTCTAATCAGCAGGTGGAATTGGGGTTTCTGGTCATGCGCAACGATTATTTTTGCTCTTGCAAGATACAAGTGTTTTGAAGCTACAAGAAGTAGGAGTTTGTGTGCCTTTGCATGTGGGCTCACACCTCTTCTTCTAATGAGCATTTCCTGTGGCTTAGAGGCTAAGGGCTCCCTGCTTGCCCCGAAGGGTGTGAGTGAGCTGCATAACTTGCCCAGTGTTGTATGTCTGTGACACTGCACACTCCTTTCTCCTGGTTTTCACTTAGAAAAATTGTTAATAACACCAAATTAATTGTTCTGTTCCATATGTCTCACCTAATGAATGATGCAAAAAAAGGAACAAATTTCCGATCTTTGTTCTTCCCATCAACCCTCCCTTTTTATTAAGCTTAGAGTTGTTCAGTTTCTAGGGAGGCTTGGTTGGCTGATATTGGGGAAGAGAGGAGAGTCTTGAAGCAGGAGGAGCCAAAGGGTCATTGCTTATTGGGAAAGGTGTTACTTTGAGAGGAGGGAGATAGGATCATATCTGCACCCCCAAACTGGGGACAGGGATACTGTTTGGGGAGTGCATAAGGGAGGGGTACAGAGAGACTAACTATGTGCTATCTTGTGGAGGTGGAATGAATGCGCTACCAGCCATCTCCCTTTCTTCACCACCATCCCAACGTGGGGCTAGCATGTCACCCAGGAAAGACTGGTTGGTTATTAGAAGGCTCAAGGAGAAGGTATGAGAATCCCATTTTAAGCCATTCTCTTTCAATGGGTCCCTTTTCCTCATGCGGTGTTCTCTGTATGAGAGGAATAAAGTTGATAAAGTTTTGAGGAGACTACTTTGAAAGGCTAATGCGTTCCTCTACAAAGTGTAAAAGTAGGTGTAACATCTGGATGCCTTCCCAGGCACCCTTCTGTTTCCTTAACTCTTTCTTCACTGACTTCAGTGAAGTCTTCCAGATTCTTCTCAACACAGTAAAGGATTCTAAAGCAGAGCCACTCTTCCTTTCCATCCTGCAGCACCTTTTGTTGATCCGCAATGATTATGAAGCCAGGTGAGAAGGGGAGCTTTGTTCTGGGTCTGCTGGAGGGGTGTGGGAGAAACAGGCACTTTATTGGAAAAGATAATCCAAACTACACACACACAATGATGTCATCTAAATTAGCTGTTACCACTCAAGAAAAAGATCTCGGAGTCATTATGGATTTTTTTTCTGCAAATGTTAGCTGGAGTGCTGCAACCATTCAAGGAGACTAACAATGTTAGGAACTATAGGAAGTAAGACAAAATATGTCAAGTTGCAGAGGGGGAGCCATGTTAGTCTGTATACAGCAAAACCAATGAGATTAGTGTAGCACCTTAAAGACTAACACATTGACAAAGTGGATTACAGCCTATGAAAGCTTTTGACCAGGGGTGGCCAACCGTATGGAATTCAAGAGCTGTACAAGTTGATTATTAAACCTTCAAGAGCCACACCGAGGCATATAGCCATATACTTTTACCTACTAAATTGATTTGCTGACGCTCTTCCATGAGCCACACTTTTTCATTCAAGAGCCACATGCAGCTCCTGAGCCGCAGTTTGGCCACGCCTGCTTTTGACTGAAGAAACATGTTAGTCTTTAAGGTGCCTCAGGACTCCTTGTTTGTTTTGCTCAAATAGACTCTGGAAGATGATCAAGGGTATTGAACATGTTCCATATGAGGAAAGACTAAAAGAATTGGAACTGTTCATCTTACAGCAGAGTTGATTACAGAGGAGTATGATAGACAAAAATCATGAATTGTATGGAAAAGAATGAACACAAGAGTATTATTTACCCTTTTCCACAATGCAAAAAACAGGGGGTCACCTGATGAAATTAATAGGCAATCAGTTTAATGAGAGCACTTTTTCACTTGTTGCATAATTAGTCAGTGGAACTCATTTCCATGAGATATGGCACTGGTTGAAAATATGACTCTGTTAAAAAAATAATTAGATGAGGTAATGGAAGATAGGATCATCAATAAGCCAAGATGGGCAGGGATGCAGTCCCATGTTTTGGATGACCTTAAATTTCTGAATGCCAGAAGTAGGGAGAAGATGTAGATCACTTCAAGCACCCTGTTCTGTACACTTCCCTCTGAAGCTCTGATATTGGCCACTGTTGAAACTCTAATATTGGCCACAGGGATACTGAACTAGATGGACGATTGGTCTGACTCAAAATAGCAATTCTTATCATTAGGTGGGAAAAGCATTAGATGTTGCCTAGATGACAGTTTAGAATGTTCTGACAACCCCAGGCAGAAGATGAGGGATTGAAGTGAAGTGCACAGAATAAAATGAATTGAGCCTCTGACTTTGATTGTCCAAAGAGGATGCAATTTCCAAAGGGATAGCCGTGTTAGTCTAGTCCAGCAAAAAAACAAGGAGTCGTGTGGCACTTTAAGACTAACAGATTTATTTTTCACATGAGCTTTCGTGGGAGAAAATCCCACTTTGTCAGATGCTGCAAAGATGGGTGAACTACAGAATGGAATTCCATTCTGTAGTTCACCCATCTTCGAAGCATCTGACAAAGTGGGATTTTCCCCACGAAAGCTCATGCAAAGAGGATGCCTCACTGTGTGAGACACAGACAGTGGCAAGAAATCGTTTTCTGCACATGGAAACATTGTGTCCTTTGCAAGGATTATGACACCTCTTGCATATAGTGGGCAATTCCTAAATGTGAGACTACTTGGTGTCAGCTGTCTGCAGAGTGGAACATCAGTCAAGCAACACCGTTGTTGAAGAAGCTCCGAGAATTCACAGGGAATGCAAGTATAGGAAATGTAAGTTAGTATTGAGGGAAGGAAGCAGTGTGAATACCTCCTTGAACAGTTTTTTCACATTCTCTGATGTTGCCACAGAATTGCAGAGAACAGTACAGATGTGGAAGCTACTGACCAGTCTGTCCATTTCAGCAAACAGTTCAGAAGATGGTTATTCGGCCAAAGAACCATAATGTTTGAGAGCAAGATTTTTTAGGTTTGTCCAATCAGAGACTATTGTTTCTTCAGCAGAGATGGAGAGAAGATGCCAGATCCCAGAAAATCTTGTGGAAAACACAGTCTGCGGCTACACTGCAGAACATTTTCGAAAAAACCGTTTTCAAGAAAATTATTTTGAAATGTATTCAGCATAGTTATCTTGAAATAACTTTTTTCAAAAATAGTATTTTGAGAGAACAGTCCAGGGATGGCCCCTTGTCCCAAAAAATTGTGGCTTTTTTCCCAAAATTGAAAGTCTATACTGGACTTTCTTTCCAACACAAACACACACACAAACACAAACACAAGGGAAGCCAATGGAAGAGATAGGCAGGCTTTTTCAAAAAAAGCCTTTGATGTGTCCGGCGATGGCTTTTTCTTTTGGAAAAAATGTCAGGTTTAGCTATTTTGAAAAAGCACAACAGTATCTCGAAATACCGAAGCACTTTTTCGCCAACGCTAAACCTGGTTAAGTTTTGAAAAAAAGCCTTTTTCATGAGAGCTTTTTCGAAAAAAGCCATCGCGGGATAAGGCAAAGGCTTTTTTTCAAAAAAGACTGCCTATTTCTTCCATTGGCTTCCTTTTTTTTTGAAAAAAGTCCAGTGTAGACTTTCACTTTCAGGAAAAGAAAAAATAAAAGCCATGGTGTTTCGGGACAAGGAGCTGGTCGCTGGACTGTTCTCCTGAAATAGCATTTTTGAAAAAAGTTATTTTGAGATAATTATTCTAAATATATTTCAAAACAATTTTTTCAATTTTTTTTTTTTTTTTTTTTGAAGATGCTCTGCAATGTAGGCATAGCCATAGTGTTTTATATAAGAGAACAAAACCAAAGCTGCATCCTTTGGTAGAGCTTCGGATGTCTGGATTGCCTGTTAGTGGTTTTAGAGCAGAGTTTTCATCTGATAGATTTTGAACCCTTTCTAAAAGGTTCTAAAAGGTAGTAAGTGGTGTTGGGGGGTTGAAAATGTTATTACAGGCTAAAAGCAAAGAAATCTCGCTCTTTGTACATCTTTACTCTAAAGAGTCAGGCATTCTCTGTCAGCCTCCTGAAAACATGCATGTTAGGCTTATAGTTATCAGAGACGGTTCTAGAGCAAGAAGAGGTAGGCTCCCTGCTTTTTGAATAATTGGGAATCATCCAACAACCGCCATAGATAATGGTTCTCAAAAGTGTAAACTTGGTAAATGTCGTGGGGCATGTATATACTGCAATTAAAAACCTGTAGCTGATTCAGGCTCGGACTGCTCTGGGCTCAGACTGGTGCCTGGGCTTTAGAACCCTGCAAGATGAGAGAGACTCTCCCACTTCGCAGGCCCTACAGCAGGGTCAGCAATCAGCCCAGAAATTTCCATTGCAGTGAAACAGCCTTGTAGCCCAAGCCTGTCAGCTTGCATGGACTAGCTGTGGGTGTTTAATTGTAGTGTTGCCATATCCCTAGAGCTAAACTTATCTGCAACAATTTGATAACAGCTCATGCAGCTTCAAGTACAGTTTGATATTGCTGTTCCCAAATGATACTGGTTGTAGCCATTGTGGATTCAGAGGTGGGGAAGAAAAGATTATGCTGTAGAAACCCCAGCCGTCATCTAAAAGAATCAGGCCAAAGGTTCTGGTCTGTCCTCAGGAGAAGATGACAGAAGGGTGGTAGAAAGGTTAAAATTAGCGTGTTCTGTGGCTTTGGGGATTGGAAAATCCCATGCCAGAAGACTGGAATTCTCATATAATAGTACCAAATACATTTAAAAAATCAGGTGAGTTGACCCCAGCAGTATTGGGCTATATCTCTATACATCATCTATCACGTAGCCTGTTTCATGATGTATTTATAGTGAAAGATTTGATATTGAGAATGTTAGTGCAAAGAAACTTCTCTAGCTGTAGAGATTCATGGTTTGCAAGAAATGACTTCTTCCCACCCAACAGAATTATGTAGTCCACCTTCTTTACGTAATCTGTTTTCATTAATTATTTTTAGTCGTAAATGTAACTGCATGCGTTTGGGGATATCTGTGTAATGCTCCAAGTAGTGAGACATGGAACACTGTTTTGAATGTGATATTATTCATGTGACTATGACACACCTAAGTTGAAGATTTATTATAGGTATGCTATTTTTTTTAGAGGAATTTAGCTGAGATGGAAGTTTGTTGTGAGCAATTAGAAGCAACCAAACTAATTTTCTTTCTAACATTAGTAACCTGTCTAGAAACTGTTTTTCCAGGTTTACTGTTGAGGAACAACAGCTCCTGTTGGTTTGAAATGAAAACAGAGTCTGCAGCCAGCAGGTGCAGCAGGTGGTATTAGTTTGATATGAGATGGACAGAGCTCTGCTCCAAGGAGATTGCTCTCTACCCTCCATTATGAGTCTGAGACATGAGGCTAGTTCGTAGAGATTTTGTGGAGGGGAGAACAGGCTAATCACCAAGGTTTGTGAGAACGGCAGGGCAGAGAGGAGTCCAGAAATGGTCAAGTTGGAGCATGCCCCCAGCATTCTTGGTATATAGTGTGAGAAGGTGGTAGGTATGTAGGTCTTGGTGGTTCTTTGACAGCTGCTTATAACAGAGTCCAAGATGTGTTTTATGTGGAAACCTAATGTGCCTTAGGGATCAATTTTGCCTTCAGACATTATATTTGCTGCTGACCATTTGTCAATGTCTCTGGTCTTCAAGGACCCACTGTTGGAAGACGTATGCCTTCATGGAGCAATGTTAAGTCTTCCTTTTTCTTCTCCTTCCACAGGCCTCAGTATTATAAGCTAATTGATGAATGCATTTCCCAGATAGTTCTGCATAAGAATGGTGCTGATCCAGATTTTAAATGCAAGCGCCTCAACATTAACATTGAGGGGCTAATAGGTAAGTCTTGAAGCTATTCATATCACAGTCAGCACTAACCCAGTCTATTGTGTTTCCAAAACAACCATTATTCGGTCTCTTAGTTCCACTATGAACTGTTAACACACAGAACTTTGTGCCTCTTCGCATGTTTCTCTGGTTCGTCTTCCATGAGAATGGGCTCTGCCATCAGAAATTATAGGCTCAATCTCCCACCTGAACCCATCTTCTAAGGTGACTTTTCTGTTGGTCTCTGCACTAGGAATCTGGATATGACCCATTCCTTACCTCTTAATATGGGCTTGCCTTTCACCCTACACCCCCTACCCCATTCTGTACGCTGCTGGGCACCTTTCTGTCCAACTAGAAGAAAGAGAGCACATTTTTCCCCCCCCCAGCTGTCGTGAGCCCTTTGTGCTGTGACCTGTCAAGGGCATTGGAAGTGAAGACAGAGCTAATGATGTGTCCTGGAAACCAGTACTGAACCCATAATGCTGTTCTGGTTGTTTTCCTCAGTGAGAGAAAATTGCAAGTGGTTCATTAACCTTTGCATGAGAAAGGAAGACTTCTAGACATGCTCTTTTTTGATGGTTGCAGACATGTATTCTGTTCAGTTATATGTACCTGGTGCATCAAAGCTGGAGAATATTGTTTAGCAATTCCTGTCAGAGTGGGACTCACACTGTAGACCACACAGACTCTTCTCTGGATATTTAAGTGCAGTTTTGCCCCGGCTATATTCAAGTCTTTCTTACTGCCTGTGGCATGAGTTGGAGCATTCTGTGTAGTATTTACCTCACTCTTCTGCTGGTACCTCAGAGTTTCTCTTTCTTTTTTTGTACATACAGGTGGTGGTGGTGGTAGTACTAACTATATACAAAAAAAGCCAAGAGAAATTCTCAAAGTAGTAGTAGTACCTTAGTGTTTTGTTGGTTAGTTGTGTATTTTGATAGATAGATGTTGCCTGGTGCAATGCCTTCAACAGATTTCAAACTGCCTTTTGCATGGGGTAGCTATCGCCAGTAGTGATCCCAGTACTCTGTGTTCATTGTGCCTGGGAGTGGAGCATGTTAAGGAGACATGCTACATTTGCAAGTTGTTTAAAAACAGGATACTGGTGACTAGAAACTCATGCCTGAAGCAGCACCTGATATGGTAAGCCATGATGTTGGCTTTGGCATTAGGATATGGTCATCTGACCCCCTCAGAGGCCTTCAGTGTTGCAATGAGATGCTGACTCTTCTCCAAGGAGAAAAGGGGGTTGTTGTCCTTCCTCTTCCCTTCCAAGAGAGAAGTCTCATGAAACTGACTGTAGTCACTCCAAGACTCAGTGAAGATTCTTCATCTTCTTAGGTGAAGATGAGGAAGCAAGCAGGGATTCCATGCGTACAGGTAGAGCAAGGCTGACTGTTCACTCTGTAGAACCATACTGTTGAGTACAGTACTGTGAGTGGGCTGCTGTTTGAGTCCAGCACTAACAACATCTATATCTTTATTGAGCATGTCAATATCACAGGCATATCAAGCATCTGCAGGTTTTCTCTGTTTCTTTGTGCTGAACTTGCCTTATGATACAGGAGTCCCCAGCAGGGGTGAGGTCTTCTGCAGTCTGCAGACTGTAGGGATAAGATCACTCTCCCTGTTGATGCTGAGGTATCTGGTTTTGGTATTGGTTCTGTCACTGGCATTCAAGAAAATGTCAGCTTCTACAGTCTAGTATGGGCTGGAGCTGCAGGTGTGGTACCAGCTTTCTGGTTTGGTACCAGTGTCTCTTCCAGTATCAGGTGGTGGTTTTGCCTCGGAGATGCTGCCAGTACTCAACAGAAATGACTTCTGTTTCCTTTGGTACCAGTGCAGTCTGCAGAGTCAATTAATCAGGGCACGTGATAGCTCCACCTGCATGCCGCTTCTCTTTGGACTGTTTGAAGGGTTCCTCACATTTGAAATTAGAGTTATCTTCCTCTTTTTTGTCCAGGTATCAGCTCTGAACATCTTTAAAATCTCCACAGGGGCATTGTCTGTACCAGCATCACTATTGTTATCTTTGTAGAGATAGAGGTTCTTGGCCCAGTTATTACTGGCCACCAATGCCATATCCTGTTTCTCAGTAGCATGCTTAGTTGGCACCAGGCAGATTGGTTGAAATGGTAGTGAAGAATAGACTTATTAGATACATAGATGAACATAATTTGTTATGGAAGTGTCAACACAGTTTTGTAAAGGGAAATCATTCCTCATAATCTACTAGAACTCTTTGAGGGACTCAATAAGCATGTGAAGTAGAGTGATTCAGTAAAGATAGTATACTTAGATTTTCAGAAAGCTTTTGACAAGATCACTCATCAATGCTCTTTAAACAAAGTAAGCGGTCATGGGGTAAGAAAGAAGGTTCTCTCCTACATCAGTAACTGGTTAAAAAGACAGGAAACAAAAACTAGGAATAAATGGTCAGTATTCAGAACAGAGAGAAGTAAATAGTAGTGTCCCCAAGGGGCCTATATGGGAATGAGTGCTGTTCAGCATATTCATAAATGATCTCGAAAATGGTGTAATCAGTAAGGTGGCAAAATTTGCTAATGATACAAAACACCTCAAGTTAATTAGAGCCAAAGCAGATTGCGAAGAGTTACAAAGTGATGTAACAAAATTGCAGGACTGGGCAGCAGAATGGCAGATGATATTCAGTATTGTTAAAGGCAAAGATATGCAAATTCCAAAACATAATCCCAGCTATACATATAAAATGATGATGGGGCCTAAATTAGCCATTACCACTCCAGAAAGAGATCTTGGAGTCATTGTGGATAGTTCTCTGAAAACATCTACTCAGTATGCAGTGGTTTGTCAAAAAAGCTAACAAAGTTGGGAATTACTGGGAAAGGGATAAATAATAAGACAGAAAATGTCATGTTGCATCTTAATAGATTTATGGTACGCCCACATCTTGAATATTGCATGCAGATTTGGTAACAACGTCTTAAAAAAGATGCATTGGAATTGGAAAAAGTACAGAAAAAGGCACTGACATGATTAGGGGTATGGAAAAATTTCCATATGAAGAGAGTGTAATAAGACTGGGACTCTTCAGCTTGGAAAAGAGATGACTGAGTGAGCGATATAATAATGGGCCATAAAATCATGACTGGTGTGGAGAAAGTAAATAAGGACGTGATATTTGCTACTCATAACAGAAGGTCTAGGGGTCACCCAATGAAATAAATAGTAGATTTAAAATACATACCAAAAAAAAAAAAAGTGTGTTTTTTTTTTTTTCACACAACACATTGTCAACATGTGGAACCCCTTGCCAGAGGACGTTGTGAAGGCCAAGACTACAAAGGGGTTCAAAAAGAACTAGATGTTGTTTGCCAGAAGTTGGGAGTGACTTGGATGGATCACTTGATAATTACCTGTTCTGTTTGTTCCCTCCGAAGCACCTAGAATTGGCCACTGTTGGAAGATGGGATACTGAGCTAGATGTCCATTGATCTGAGCCAGTAGGGCCATTCATAGTCCTGGAACTCTTGAAGTCTTAGTTAACAGAACAGAAAATTACAGCAAAGCCCATCTGAGTCAGTCCTGAGTGCAGAGCTTTTTCTAAGTCTTTTGTAGTGTCGGTCCTGAAGCTTCTCCTTCCCTCCAACAGCCCACACCATACAACCCCAAGAGGCCCCTTCTTAGTACTTTGTTTTTGTTCCCAGTGACCACGATCACGTGGCCATCCTCCTTAGCCTTTTTTGCCTTTCAGCTGGTCATAACCTTCTGGCTTTCTGTGAAAGGCAAGCCATCATGGTTGTTAATTGCCAGGTACCAAATGTTTGGTGACCATTGTCTTTTTGGGCTCTCCATGGGTGTCAGCTTGGGCCGAGGCCTCAAACCAGCAGACATCAGTCATGCTTAGACCTCTGGAAAGAGTAAACAACCTCCTCACCTCACCCCAGGTTAACCAGGCACCACATGGGGAAACCGAGGCACCCACAATATTCATTCAAAATAATATGAAAAATTCCCACTTCATCACAGCTAGTGAAGGGCAAATCTGAAGAACAAGTCTGGTATCATATCCATTCCATATTTTTATCTCGTTGAGTGGCCGGGACTGATTTTTGAACAAGGCAAAGCCAGCATGAATTGCAGCCCAAAAAATAGAGTTGATGGGGCCCTAATAGACTGTAAAAGTTCAAGAACCTTGAACCTAGCAAAGCTCTCAGGTCGGTCTCTCTCTTCCACCCACCAAGTGGAATACATGGTGGTATCTGTGTCTTGAAGAGCAATAGTTGCAGTACAGGTAGATAGCTGTCCTTTGTTTTATGTTCCTACTGACTAGAAAGGAAGGTCTGTGTTCAGCTGAATGTGCTGTATGCATTGTGCTCCAAGGGGTGAGCTGTATGGAACAGGGGAAAGCAAGAAGAAAAAATTTGAGAGACTGTTGTGTGTCTAATTGTGCTTTCCCTTTTTGCAGATAACTTGATTGATCAAACGAAGGTGGAGAAAAGTGAGGCCAAAGCAGTGGAGCTGGAGAAAAAGGTGTTTGGCTGGGAGGGCATAGGCCCATGAGATGAGATTGGGCTGCAGGTGCTATCAGACAGTGCCTTCTGTTAGTTCCATACTGTGGAGGTGCAGTTAATAGCCATTCAGCTCTGGCTTTGCCCTTTATCTCTGGGGAAGAGCCACATGTTTGCTTTGTAATTCAAAAAGGATGTAGCTGTCACAGTGAGGGGAGGGAGTGTTTGGGCCTCTGGTGCTGGGCATGGGGGCCCCCATGCTGCTTGCACTCCCAGTCAGTCAGTCAGTCACCTGCAGGTCCTGCCTGATAGGCGTTAATTGAAGCTGTGACTGGATGTAATTGAAAGGTTTACCTCTTGTCACAGCCATGAAAACAGATGCCTTCTGAGAGTGCCAAGAATGTGTAATGCATTTTCTCCATGTGAAGAGGTTATTTGCATACATTTCAGTGTGAATACAAACCCCTTCACTTGGAAACACTGTCCCAGGGCCTGTGACTATCAGAATGGAGGCTAGGAACTTCCTGTTCTCCTTGGCCTTTGGGATTGGGCAACAGAATAAATCTGGTCCTCTTGCAATGTGTAAGAATTTCTCTGTGGTTGTTCTGGACTTTGAGAAGAGGAGAGGGAAAGCAAGAGGAAGCAGTTTTCTCATACACATCAACTCCTAACCCATAATATGCATTGTCCCTCAGCTGGATTCAGAGCTGACTGCTCGGCACGAGCTTCAGGTTGAGAAGAAGAAGATGGAAAATGACTTTGAACAGAAACTTCAGGATTTAGATGGAGAGAAGCAGCATTTGGACAAGGAAAAACAGCAGATTACCATGGAGAAGCAGAGGCTGGAAGGCAAAGTCTCTGAGATGAATGAGGAGGTAATGTTCAAGCTGGGCTCTGGGCTGGGGATAAGGACTGCAGTACCTTGGGGAGCATTGCTCTCTTGCTAAGGAGCCTGCAGCATACTGAAGAATTCTGTCTTGCAACTGGGCAGAGGCAGTTTCCAGTCTGGCATATGTGGGGTGAGTGGGAACTGACATGGATCCCCAGGATCTGAGCTATTCCCCAGTTTTTGAACAGTTGCCTGGCAGGCCTCTTCTATGTAGTGTAGACCATGTAGCCTCAACACTCCCAAGATGGAGTTCTGGGCACTAGCACTCCTGCTTCATGTTGTGAGCTCTGCCCAGCTAGTCCAACTGAGAGGCTCCTGGTCAGAGACTTGTGTGCTGTTCAGGGATGTGAGCTCCTCAGCAAGTATTTGCAGTGACACTTGGCAGCCTTTATAAAACAGAGTGGGGTTTATTAGTCAAGTGGAACACAGTACTGAAAGTTCTTACCTTAACACAGAGAAGTAAAGACACAAGATGTAGTCCCTCTGACCAAGCCAGAACAGTCAGCCAGCCAAACTACTATGAACTCCATTCCACTCAATTTTTCTCTCTATCCATTCCAGGTGAGAGCAGTTAAGCTGCTTCAAAAATCCAGCTCTTATCCCCTTCCTGTCAGTTCTCAGTCCTTTGTTAAGGCAGAGCAATGCTGTGTTCACATAGCCTTTCCGCCAAAGCTTTCAGCTGTCAAGTATCAGGTGTTCAGATGCTAGCACTTTCATTGTCTCTCCAGGTCCTCTGATTTGGTTTGATTTCAACCATTTCTTTAATGACCCTTCATTTCACCCAGACAGCTATGGGGCATACACATCTCTTGTATCTTGCCCTGCTCTGAGAGCAGTCTTGACCCTTTTGCCCCACAGGGTAGTTGGGGCACATGACTTAGGAGGAGAGGCTGAGAGAACTGGGCTTATTAAGTCTGAAGAAGAGAAAAGTGAGGGGGGAGTTGATAACAGCCTCAACCATCTGAAGTGGGGTTCCAAAGAAGAAGGAGCTAGGCCAGTGATTTTTTTTTCAAACCACAGATCAGGATCCGCTACTGGGATGCAGACCCTCAGGTACTCAGTCATAGCGTCTGCTGCTGTTGCCACTGAAAGACTGAAATGCAATACTGAAAGATGCAATTTTTGGGTCATGGGCATAAATGATTTTTTTTTTTTCTTCTGGTTCTGAGGAAAAGGGTTTGAAAACCACTGAACTAGGCTGTTCTGAACTAGGCTGTTCTCAGTGGTGGCAGATGACAGAAAAAGGAACAGTGATCTCAAGTTGCAGTGGGGGAGGTGTAGGTTGGATATTAGGAAAGTGTTTTTTTTTTTGTTTTTTTTACTGAGGAGATGGTGGAGCACTGGAATGGGTTGCATAGGGATGTGGTGGAACCACCGTCCTTACAGATTTTAAGACTCAGCTTGAGAAAGCCCTGACTAGGATGATTTAATTGGGGTTAGTCCTGCTTTGAGCAGGGGCTTGGACAGGATCAGTGTTTCTCAAAGACAGGTCCATGGACCAGCATCAGTCCTTGAGATCTTCCTGACATAGTATAGGAAGCTGCTCCTTGGTATCAAAAAAGCGGAGAAGTCCTGGACTTGATACCTCTTGAGGATCCTTCCAATCATAATCTTCTATGGATCTATGATAGCGATGTAGATATGGAGGGAAAGTGAAGGTCATAAAGTTGTCTTAAAATTGTTACAGAAAATACCACCCTTAAACAAAAAGCCGTAGGAATAGAAGTAATGCAGGTAGACATGCAGCGGCAGAGTTGGGGTATCCAGTTTATTGCACTGAGTGCAGCATATGTATGACTACCTGCCTGGTGGGCAGGTAGTCTATATGTGTGCTCAGTGCATGTGGTTCCTGGCCCCCTGACACTGAGTACCAGCTCTTGAAAACAGAGTGGCTGTACTAAAAAGTTAAAGGAGATGGACAGATAGATAGACAAGACTTTCCAGGGTACAGTAGAGCTGTTGCACCCCTAGTCTGAGAGAATTTGTTCTGTTGAGGAGGATGAAGATCTCAGGGAAGGCGAACAGCAAGGTGGAGTGGAGGAAAACAATCCCATAGTTGGGACTCTCCTTCCAGAGGATTTCATTGTACTGCCCACACTCAGAAAAGTCCTCTGAGGGAGGGAGCCCCAATTATTAGGAAGAAACAGGTAATGGTAATGGATGATTTTATCATTTACAAATATAATTAGTTGGATTTTTGATGACTGGGAGTGCTGCATGGTGAACTGTCTGCTAGCTGTTAAGGTTGTAGATCTCTCAAAACATCCAGACCAGTGGTTCCCAACCAGTATGCCACAGCACCCTGGTGCGCCATGGCAACACCCAAAGTGTGCCACGAGCATCCCTGAGAGCTGGAGTTAAAGTTCCCTCCCTGCTCAGCCCAGCCATGTTGGCTGTGCAGGGCTGGGAAAAGGCGGGGGTTAAAGTAAGGGGGAAGGCACTGGAACACTGTTCTGGGGCCCCTATTTTTAGTCAGGCTGTTCTGGTACCCTTAAAAATAGAGGAAGGCACTGAAACGAAGAGTTCAGGGGTCCCCCTAAGAATAGCAGGAGCAGCTGGAAGGCAGAGTTTCAGTGGCACCACCTTAAGCCCAGCCAGTAGAGAGCCGCAGGAGGCCGGGATTGTGTGAATCTGCCCCCAGCAGGGTGGAGCAGCTCCCAGTGGGTCAGCCAGCCTGCAAACAGACAAAATAAGGGCTTTGAGGGGGAGGGCTGCTGAGGGTTGTGTGGGGCAGGGGTGTGTGGCAGAGGTGGGTGTATCAGAGGGTGTATAGCTGGGGTTGTGGGGTGGCTGTTTGGTTGGGGGGGGTGTAGCTGGGGGCTGGAGGCCTAGTTCTGGCCGCTGCAGTAATGGGAGGGTCCATCACAGGCAGAAGGGAGCTGGGGGAGGTGAGGACAGGACCCACTGGCTTCGGAGGGAACAGCAGTGGAGTGAGGATTTGCCCTCGGTGGCAGGGAGCCGCTGTGGAGAAGGGGGAAGTGGGTGCTGCGCCATGCTCCCCTGCCCTGTCTTCCCACTCCCCAGGTTCCCTCTGCCTGCCCACAAAGCCACTCTTGTTCTCTCTCCTCTCTTGCCACCCTTGTGCTGTTCCCCACATGGCTGCCCTTGTCCTCTTTTTGCCACCCCTGCCCTGCTGTGCTCCCCATACTCACTCCTGCCACTGCACACGACTCCTGACCTCCCGTGTTTTGCCACCCTTGATCTGCTATCATTACTACTCTACACAGCAGCATTTCCAAAACACTCTTCCATGGTTCATGAATATTCATAAGTAATGTAAGTTAATTTGAATGTTCATGAGGTCTTTAATGATGGTGTGCCTTGAAAAATTTGAAGGTATTGAGGTGTGCCACGGCAGAGAAGAGGTTGGGAAGCACTGATCTAGACAGATTATGGCAGTGCTGGGGAGGAGCAAATGGTGGTTGTACATGTAGGTTCCAGTGCCATAGAGAAGGATAGGAGAGAGGTTCCGGTGGCCAAATTTAGGCTGCTAGGTACAGTGCAATCAGTCCAAGTGCAGGGCCAGACAGACAGGCAGACCTGAAGTGTCCCAATGTGTGGATGAGATGATGGTACTTGGAGGAAGGTTTTAGATTTATTATTAATGGGAGAGTATTTGGGGAAAATAGGAGCCTATAGGATCCACCTAAACCAAAACAGAACCAGGTTGTTGGCATGTAAATTTGAGAAGATCAGAGAGGAGTTTTTAAACTACAACCTGGAGGAAAACACAGGTGCAGAAGAGCGCTTGGTATGGACAGAGACATCCTGTAGGGGAGGATCTGCTAGTAGATTTTCTATCTTCTAATAAAGAGGAGAGAATAAAAGTTGATAGTGCTGAGGCAGGAACTGAAGAGAAGGAGGCAGATGAAGGTGAGTTCCATTCAATTATGTCACATGAAAGCAGACTTAAAACTAAATATTGACAAATTTTACAAGTGCTTGTATACAAAAGCTTAAGTCTAAGTACTAAGGTGGATGAAGTAGTATTAAATGAAAGTATTGATATAGCAGGCATCACAGAAACTTGGTGGAATGGTGGTGATCAATGGGACACAGTAATACCAGGGTAGAAAATATATTGGAATCACAGAGTAGAATCATATGCTGGGAGGGGCATAGCACTATAGGTGACAGAAAGCAGAGTGAAATATAAATAGAATCTTAAATAATCAGATGGTGCTATAGAAAGTCTATGGACAGAACTTACAGCAGTAGGAATATACTACCAAACACATGAGCATGGCAGTGATTGTCGAAGTGTTGGGAGATTAGAGAGGCTACAAAAATAGAAAACACAGTAAAAGGGGTACCATCTCTCCCCATATTAACTTAACACATGTCACCTCAGGACAGGATACAGAGAGAAAATTTCTAGACACAATTAATGAGTGGTTTTTGGAGCAGCTATT
Source organism: Podocnemis expansa (assembly GCA_007922195.1). Taxonomy (NCBI): domain Eukaryota; kingdom Metazoa; phylum Chordata; order Testudines; family Podocnemididae; genus Podocnemis; species Podocnemis expansa. The sequence continues at coordinate 35,498,404 of ML682007.1, read as the reverse complement.
TGTGGGACCCAAGAGTGGAAAGGCAGTTCTTCGAGCAGCTGCTCACATGCATTTCATTGTTGGTGCGTGCGCTGCCATGCACAGCCCGAGGAAAACTTATTCCCTTAGCCGACTCCATAGGGAAAGTGGCGATGCCCCTTGATGTGGCTCGCCCATACTCCAGTATAACAGGCGTAGCTGAGCTGCTGTCCCTCCAGTTCCTTCTTTCTGCCACTAGTGACAGGCACTGAAACTTTGTCCTGCATTAAGGACTGTTATCACCTAGTCTTTCATCCATCAGTTCAGTGTTAGTTGTAGTTAACGTTTGTTTTATTAAACAGAGTTTAAGTACCCATTAGAATTGAGTGTTCTTATCACTGCATTTGTCTTCCAGTGGTGTGCTGAGATCCCCGGGCCTTAAGCCTTGTATGACCTGTGTGAAATACATTATCCCATCCCTGGATTCTAGGAAATGGTTTGTCACCCTCAGTTTAAGAGACGTGTACTTTCATGTAGCGATAAGGCCAGACCATAGAGACTACCTCCGTTTCGTCAGAGGTTCCTAGCACTTGCAGTTTATGGTGCTCCCTTTTGTCCTCTCTTTGGCACCAAGAGTGTTTACAAAGCACATAGCAGTGGTAGCCACTCATTTAAGGCGAAGAGGTATTAACATCTTCCCATACCTGGGATGATTGGCTAATCAGGGGCTGATCCAGGCGCCAGGTGCGGAGGAGCATCCAGGCCACTTTGGATCTTTGAGGTCATCTAGGCCCCTTGGTAAATGTACAAAAATCCCAACTGAACCTAGTCCAAAGGATGGAGTTCATCAGGGCAGTCTTGGACTCCTGCAGTGTCAAGCCATTCTCCCCACGTCCAGGTTCATGACCATGTCAACCATGATATCTGGTCTGGCTGTACACCGCCCCACCACCATGAGGCAATGTCTCCAGCTGTTGGGCCGCATGGCCACGTCCACGTACATGGTATGGCTCACCAGCCTGCTTATAAGACCACTTCAGACATGGCTGGCATTGATATTTCACCCACACTACAACCACCTGGACAAGCCAGTGATCGTGCCCCCATCAGTTATCTTAGAACTTCACTGGTGGCAGAAGCCCCAGTCTACAGTCGGGAGGGGTCCCATTCGGGTCAGTGTCCCCCACTATCACTTTAATTTCGGATGTTTCCAATTTGGGCTGGGGTGCCTATCTCAGCCTCAATCTCTCCACCCAATTGAGATGGTCCATGGAGGAAGGATCCCTCCATATCAGTGTGAGGGAGCTAAGGGCAGTCAGACTTGCCTGTTGGGTCTTCCTCCAGAATTTGAGGGGCAGAATGGTACAGATACTTGCAGACAATTCAGCTGCCATTTACTGTATAAACTGTCAAGGGGGATCCTGTTCTCCGGATCTGTGTTCGGAAGCAGTCCATTTGTGGAACCTGGCAGTGAGACAAGTTCTATTTAGTTGCCTCTCACCTGCCAGGAGTCCGGAACAAAGTAGCAGATCGCCTTAGCAGACTGTTCGGTTCCCAGCACAATTGGTCCCTTCACCTGGAAGTAGCAGACTTAATCTTCCGCAGGTGGGGTCATCCCTGACTGGATCTTTTTGCAACTCGGGAGAACCAGAAATGTTCCCAGTTTTGCTCTCCGAGAGGGGTACAAAAAGGGGTTCGGTTTTGGATGCATTGCTCATACCGTGGTCAGGGTCTCTACTCTATGCCTTCTGCCTCTCTTCTACTCAGGGTGTTGCTGAAGGTCAAGAGGGATGGGGCTGATGTCGTCATTTTGGTCACCCTAGTGTGGCCTCGGCAGCTCTGCTACAATCTCCTTCTTGATCTGTCAGCAGCACCCCCACCCTGTGGGAACTTCCCCTCAGATGAGACCTCCTGACCCAAGACGGGGGTCGCCTTCTGCACCCAAGCCCGGCCTTTTTACACCCAATGGCTTTCTTGGGAGGAACAGGCCTGTTCAGTGCCGGTTCAACAGGGCCTGATAAATAGTAGGAAGAGGTCAGGGGTTAAAGTAAGGGGGAATGCCCTGGAACGCTGTTCTGGGCCCCTCGATTTTTAAATAGAAGGGCATGCCGGAAGACAGTGTCCAGTGTGTCCCCCTAGGCTGGTGGAAAGGAGGGGCTGCGGGGTGGAGCTAGCCTAGCCACCCCTCCCTCTCTTCCCTGGATCCTGTGGCAGCTCTGCCACTTCCAGCTGGGGCTGGTCAGGGCGTTCAGCCTGGCCCCACCCCAGCCTTGGGCCTGAGCTCCTTTTTGCCAGCAGACTGGCTAGCTAGCGCTGCAGCCTCCTTCCCCCTGCCCAGCTCTTCGGCCACCTCATCCAGGTAACGGGGCCAGGGTGGGGGTTGGGGTGGTTGGACAGCCGGCAGGGAAAGTGTGGGGGCAGAGAGAGTGCATGGGGAGGTGGGAGAAGGAGTCGGGATGGTGGGCTAGGGAGGGCTTGGGACTGAAGGGGGTGACATGGAGATGGGGGGTGTAGGAGGGCTGGAATGGGGGCAGAGAGCTTAGAGAGTGGGTATTGGGTCTGAGAAGGACATGGGGAAAAGAGTCTGGCTGTAAGTGTTCTGGAGGTAGTAGCTGGGGTGGAGGGTAGGTGTTAGGGACAGTAACTGGGGGGGCCCAGGCATTTGGGAGGGCAGTACTTGGGGTGCATGAGGGGCCCTGGAAATTTAGGAGGGGTCTGGGTGCCCCCAAATTATACTTTAACTCCTGGATATTGGAGGCAGTAGCTGGGGTGGGTGAAGGGGGCCCTCACCGGTGTGAACGGGGGCTGCCAATTTAGGAGGGTTCTGGGGCCCCCAAAATTATACTGTAACCCGTGAAAGAGGTCCACTCAAACAACCTGTATAGGTAAATGGAAGCATTTTTCATTGTGGGCCCAGTCACATGACTAGATTCCCCTGATCTATCCCTATTCAGCTGATATTAGAATGCTTGCTGTTCTTGAAAAACCAGGATCTGGGCTTAGCATCATTGTGGGCCTACTTGTCAGCCATCTCTGCCTTCTGTGATCCAGGAGATGGTTTCACCCCCTTTACTTCAAGGTTCATTAGGAGTGTTGAAAGGGTCTATCCCCCAGTTCGCAACCCAACTCCATAATGGGAACCTGGTTTTAAATAGACCTACCAGCCCACCTTTTGAGCAGTTGGCCTCATGTCCCTTCCTGACTCTATCATGGAAAGTCAGTTTTCTGGTTGCTGTTAAGTTGGCCGGATGAGTGTCGGAACTGAAATCTCTTTCTTCTGAGCCTCCCTACACTGCCTTCTATAAGGATAAGGTCCACCTGAAACCCCACTCAGCTTTTCTCCCCAATGTAATTACCCCCTTTCATTTGAAACAGGATGTTTTTCTCCTGGTTTTCTTTCCCAAAACTCATACCTCTGAGTTTCAAAGAAGATGGCACACGTTGGACGTTAGAAGAGCTATCGCCTTCCACAGTGACAGGACGAGGCTTTTAGGAGATCCACCACCTCTTTGTAGCCATAGCAGACCACGTGAAGGGTTTGCTGGTGTCATCCCAGACAATTTCTTCATGGATCTCCACATTTATTAAGGCCTGATACTGGGAGGTGAAGCTCCCACTGCCTGTGGTAGTGACAGCCCACTCGACTAAGAGCACGTGTCGTCGACGGCATTTCTGTCATAGCTGCTGATCCTCGAAATCCGCAGAGCAGCTACGTGCTCCTCCATTCACACATTTGCTGCCCATTATGCCATTGTTCAGCAGGCACATGACGATGTGGTGTTTGGCAGAGCAGTCCAGCAAGCTAATAGGCCTTAACTCCACCCACCTTCCATGGTAAGGGTTGTAAATCACCAGCAAAGGAATGCATGTGAGCAGCTGCTCAAAGAAGAAAAGAGCAGTATTTACCAGTAATGGCCATTCTTCGAGATGCCCTGCTCACATCCATTCCATACCTGCCCCCTTTCCCACTTCTGGAGTTACGAGAAAGAAGGGACTGGAGGGAGAGCAGGTCAGCAGTGGCTGTTATGCTGAAGTATGGGCGTGCCAGTCCAGGGGACGCTGCTGCTGTCCCTATGGGGTAGACTAAGGGCAAAAGTTTTCCAGGGGCCATGCATGCTGGTGCATGCACCAACAATGGAATGGATGTGAGCAGCGGATCTCGAAGAACGGCCGTTACTGGTTAAGTAACCGCTCTTTTCTTGATTGAGTCCTGAATAGAGCTAAAGATCAAGTCGAAGAACTGAACCCCTTGGTAATAATGACCATAATATAATTAACATTAACATCCTTTTGATGAGGAACACCAAAAAAGCCTACTAGCATTTAACTTAAAAAATGAGGACGCTGGTTAAACATGAAAATTAAAAGAACAGTCACAAGAGTGAAAAGCCTGCAAGCAGCATAGAAGCTTTCTAAAAACACTATAACATGTTCAAATTAAATGTATGCTCAATTTAAAAAAAATAAAAGAACAAAAAAATGCCAGCATGTCTTAAAAAAACAGAACAAAAGAGCACATTAGAGGCAAAAATGCATCCTTTAAAAATTGTAAGTCTGTTTCTATTGAGGAAAATAGAAAGGACTGCAAGTTCTGCCAAGTCAGGTGTAAAGATATAGTCAGGCCAAGAAAGAATTAGAAGAGGAACTAGCAAAAAAAGAAAAACTAATTGCAAAATTTTATGTAAGTACATCAGAAACAGGAGGCCTGTCAAACAATTTGGGCCACTGGGTGACCAAGGTGCTATAGGACACTTGAGGAAGACAAAGCCATTGCGAAGAAACTAAATTAATCTGTGCATCAGTCTTCACTGCAGAAGATGTGAGGGAGATTGCCACACATGCGGCATTCTTTTTAGGTGACACATCTGAGGAACTGCCCCAGATAGTGTTGTCAGTAGAGGAGGTTTTGAAACAGATTGATAAATTTAACAGTAATTTCATCAGGGATAGATGATATTCACCAAAGAATGCTGAAGGAACTCAAGTATGTAATTGCAGAACTACTAAGCATAGTTTATAACTTGTCACTTAAATCAACCTGTGAAGTAGGTGGCTATACCTACACTAGAAGGTTCAGTTAAGTAGACTTAACAAGGTCAACTTAAAGCTGGCTTTATTAAGTCAACTTAGTGAGTCCCCATTTTTCTAAGTCGACTTAAGCGAGGGGACCCACTTAAAGTTGATTTAATAAAGTGGCCAGTGGCTACCCTGGCTTAAGTCGACCTAAAGTTGACTTAATGCCTAAAGTCGATCTTAAGGGCAGGAGTTATTAAATCGACCTAAGCAAGTGCTTAAGTTGACTTAGTAAACTCCAAATGTGGCCATGGATTTGCTTAAGTTGACTTAAGCCTTCAGTGTAGACCTAGCCAATGACTGGAGATAACTAATGTGATATCAATTTTTTTGAAAGGCCCCAGAGGTAATCCTGGCACTTACAGAACAATAGGTCTAATTTCACCACTAGACAAATTGATTGAAATGATAGTAAAGACAGAATGAGCAGATACATAGATGAACATGATTTGTTGGGGGAAAAGTCACCATGACTTTTGTAAAGGGAAATCATGCCCTACCCATTCTATTAGAATTCTTTGAGGGGTCAGGAAACATGTTGACCAGAATAATCCAATGAATATACTGTACTTGGACTTCCAGAAAGCCATTGGCAAAATCCCTCACCAAAGACTCTTAAACAAAGTAAGCAGTTATGGAACAAAGGCAAGGTCTTCTCGTGGATCAGTACGCAGTTAAAAGACAGGAAACAAATATTAGGTGTAAATGGTCAATTTTCAAAATGAGGTAAGGTAGATAGTGATGTCAATAGGGAACCTGTACCGGGACTGGTGCTGCACAACATATTCATAAATGATTGGGGAAAAGCTGTAAACCGTGATGCAGCAAAATTTGCAGACAATATGAAATTATTCAAGATCATGAAGTTCAAAGCTGACTCTGAAGCATTACAGGGAGATCTGACAAAACTGGGTCTCTGAGCAGATGGAATTCATTGTTGAAAAATGCACATTGCAAAATGTAATTCCAACCATATAAACAAAATGATGAGATTTAAATTAGTGGTCACCAGTCAAGTGAAAAATATTTGGAATCATGGATAGTTCTCTGAAAACTTATGCTCAAGGTGCAGCAGCAATCAGAAAAGCTGATAGAACGTTGGGAGACATTAAAAAAGGAATAGATAATAAGATAGTAATTATCATAATACCAACATGTAAATCTTGGCAGTGGTTCCCAACTTTTTCCTCTGCCGTGACACACCTTGATACCTTTTAATTATTTTTAGGCACACCACTATATAGCTTCCAAATGAACTCATGAATATTCATTAGCCAATCCAGCCAATCCACTCTTTCAGTAGATTTTCATAAAGATTCTGTGGCACACTTGCTCTGGCCTGATGGCACCCCTGTGTGCTATGGCACACTGGTTAGGAAACACTGATCTAGGGTACCTTGAATACTGTGTGCAGTTTTGGTTGCCCAGTCTGAGAAAAGATGTGTTAGGATTGAAAGCAGCGCAGAAAAAGGCAACAAAAATGTTTGCGTATAGAACAGCTTCCATGTGAAGAAAGATTAGCAAGACTGGGACTGTTCACTTTGAAAAGAGTTGATGCAATAGAGGGCCATAAAATTATGAATAGTGTGAAGAAAGTGAATGAGGAAGTGTTGTTTACTCCCTCACATAATGCAAGAACCAGGGGGACTAATGAAATGAATAGGCAGCAGGTTTAAAACAAATACAGGGAAGTATTTGTTCATGCAGCAATCAACCTTTGCAGCTCATTGCTGGGGAATACTGTGAAAGTCACAAATACAGCATGGTTCAAAAAAGAATTGTGTGTGTTCTGGCGGATGGGTCCATGAATGGTCAAGAGGGTCAGGGTTGCAACCCCATGCTCTTGGTGTCACTAACCCTCTGAGTGTCAGGTGCTGGGACTGGATGATGGGATGAATCACTCAGTAGTCTGCTTTGCTGTTCATTACCTGTGAAACAACTGGAACTGGCCACTGTCAGAAGACGGAATCCTGGGCTAGCTGGACCATTGGTCTGAGCCAGTGTATCCATTCTTGTGTTCTTACCTTACAGGAATATAGACTGGAGCATAGCAGATCTCAACAAATAAAATTACTTGGGGAGCAAGTAACATCTGGTCTTTCCCACACATCCTTCTGGATTGGCCTACTATGAGTATAACCCCTCACATCACTAGATGTAGACAGGAAAAATACTGACTTGTGAGAAATAGAACAGCTGGTTACTGTTTTTACTCTCCTGGACAGTGGCTGGCTGAACTAGACTTTGGGTTATCACCCCCCCAAGTGATTAATTCTCCCTCCTCCAAAAAGTCTTTTATGCTTGGGCAGGTGCCTCCTAGGGAGACATTTCTCTTTTCTTTGCTTGTTGTATACTCTGGAGCTTTTATATGCTGTAGCAGATGGAGGGTTGCAGCCTAATATTGGTTTGAATGAAGCCATTCATGTTCCCCTTTTCTCTACACCACTATTACCATTACCCATCTCCCAAACTCATGTGGGATAGGCTGCTTAACACACACTTAGCTGAGGTGCTTCTTTTAAATCAAAGTAGTTCTTGGAGAGGGGTTTTATTCTTAAAACTGCCTTGCTACTCACCATCTGGGAGAATGAGGAAGTTTTATGACCTCTGAAGGGTGTTCTTTTGGGATTTTTTTTTTTTTAAATATATATAATCCTTTCTTAGGTTTACCAGTTCATCAAGCGGTTTCCCATCTTTCTCAAGGTAGCTTCCTTTTCCATGTAGCTCTGGAAGTCCTTCAACAATTGAGTCCTTTTATTCAAATAGCTGCAACAACATAAACAGCCTCTCAAGGTTTGTGACTTGTGGCTTTAAAATGGTTTGGCATATAAGGGCACCACTTACTTTCTCAGAAGGTTCATTCCATGAACACCAGCCCCACTATGTGATCCAGCTTGCTGTTTAGCATATTATTCTTTACCTCTTATGTGTCTGCCCTGTAGCTGAAGGCTTGTGACATTTCCATTGTCTATTTTTGAAAGATATGGTTGTTTTTTCTATCATATGCTAATGGATATAGCCTTGGAAAGAGGAAAGTATTATCCTCCTATTATAGACGGGGACAGGGAACTGAGGAGCAAAATGTTTACATGGCCCTTTTGTCAAAGAGTGTCAGAATTCGGGGACAGCCTGGGTCAGTGAGGGGTTATCATTTGTGACCCTGGGTGTCATACAGTGCTTTGCTGTTGTAGCTGTCAGGCTGGACTGCTTACAACCAGCCTGCAAGTGTGCAGGTCATAGACTGAGTATCTGTGTGCCAGACAACCCTGGGCCAGCAGTTCTGACCACAGCAGCTTGTCTGCAGCCTCTCTTTGGCTTCAAGCAGTCTTGGTTACAACCACGTGGGTGACCCCCAGCACACTCCCAGTTCCAACTTTACCCAAGCCATGTGTCCTGCAGTGTCCAGTCCTCTCCCGGAGAGCTCAGAGAAATAATAAGGTTTGTTTAGTCCTCTTAGTCACAAAAGCACATGACAGCTTATTTAATTTAGCTGTGGTGATTACACCCTTCTCTTCATCACTGCACTGAGTTGATTTTATTAACATAAATTAACAGGTTTAAGTGACACTAAGAGGAATGAAATTAGAAAGGGTTAAGATAAATAAAAGTGAAAGCATGTCTAAAATTTAATCTAGCAAGAAACAGTCTTTGCTCAAAATAGTTTCTATCACCAGTCATTCGTCCCAGAGGCTGACTTTCGCTCAGTCAAAACCTCCTACAGGGTGACTTCCATTGTCTTAGGTGAAGGATCTTTTGTGTTCAGCTCTGGAGTCTTCAAACCCCCCCCCCCCCCACCTTGGTTGAAGGACCAATCTTTCTCAGCTTGCCAGAAGTCTGGCATCATGGGTCTGTCTAGTGGTGGATGTCAAAGATAGATTTGGACCTTGCTTGATGTCAAATGGACTTGTTTATAGAGCCAAAATGATTTCAAGCTGTTTTTCCCTTCCTCTGGGTTTCCCGTCTCCTTGTATGTTTGCTGTGTAAATAGGTGCTCCATTGTTTCTGATTCCAACATACTCAATTTACAGAGCAGCTGGGTAGACAGCTGTGACGTTCCCTCCTATCTGGGCAGACTGTACTGCTTAGTATTGAGTATCCGTAATTCTGAATGTGGTGTTAGTGTATACATTTCACAATATTAATATGTGTCATTAGCTTTCAGAAAAAACTCTCTCTATGCACTTTTATAGTACAGTAATATTGTATACTATTAGTTGATTCAATTCTTTGTCACTGGAGGTTCAAATTCTTCTCCTCCACCCATCCTTATGTACCAGTAAATGGATTTTTCTGAAAAGGAAAACCCAGACCAAGCTGCTTCTCTTCTGTTGGGTGTAGACACCATGTTGTCTTCATCGCCACTTGTTAATGTGAGGTTTGCCTCCACTCCTTGTTAGCTTGATGAGTCTGTTTGCTTCTTATACAGGTATTCCTCACTTAGTGACCGGGTTCCGTTCCTGAAACCCGGTTGATAAACGAATTGGTCACTTAAACGAGGAGCAGCCCTACCGGTATTTCAGGCATAATGTACTTTACTGGTAGTGGGTTTTTCAACCATCTTTACATAGTTTTAATGTCACCTTTGCATCATTTATAACATTTTTAATATATTTTTAAATGTTTTAAGCTCTAATGTACTGTACTGTACTTAGTTTGCATAGTGTACTGTACATATGTACAGGTAATCGTTTTTAATATTCTGAATAGTACTGTAAAGAAAAGGCTTAAAATAAACTCCAACATGATAACTTTGTTTTATTGGCATAACTCCTTACATACTGTATTACAGAACATAAAGATGCAATCAGCAAAAATTATAAAAATGATGTACCAAAGAAATATGAAAATAAACATTCAGATTACATTAACATTTTTACTCATCAAATCCTTCAAAGTGTTGTTCAGTAGCAGGGGGGTCATCAACTTCATCGTCGGAGAGATCATCAGGGTTATCAGGAGCTGTAGAAGGCCCTGGTGAGGGAGATGATGGCAAGGAAATGGAAGGACTTGTAAGGGTAGGTGTAGGGGTCCTGGATGGAACTTTAGAGAAGTATCTCGTTAGTGTGGTCTGCGTTGTAATTTTCTTTTTTTCTTCATAAATTTCACGATAGCATCGTAAAATTTCATTTATTTGTCGTTCCTCTTTCGTGAACCGTTCAACATTCGGGTCCATACTCTCTAGTTCTAACATCGCTGCATTCACTTTGGAGAAGACATCAGCTAACCCCTTTACAGTGAACTTCTTTTGTACTTCTTCCACTCTTTCCTCTTCTTCTTCCTCCTCTTCCAAGTGCTGCTGCGCTTCCAACTCTATTAAATCTTCGTTAGTTAGCTCTCCCTCAACATATTCCACTAATTCTTCAATATCTTCCACTTTAACACCTAAATTAAGCACATTAGCAAGTTCCACATTTTTTTTATTTATGACATCGATATGTTCGTCTTTCTCAAACCCTTCGAAATTATTTACAAAACGTTTCAGGCATTTTTTCCATATGCCTTGCATACACTTTTCTGTCACTCCCGCCCAAGCTGATTCAATGTTCTTTATGCAGTGTAAAATATTAAATGATTTCCAAAAATCGCGCAGAGTTACTTCACCATTTTCTGTTGCTGCTACCGCTTTGGAAAACGTTGCACGCAAATATAGCGCTTTAAACGTAGATATAGCCCCCTGGTCCATTTGTTGTAACACAGCAGTTGTGTTTTTAGGCAGATACACGACCCTTACATCAGGGTGTAGACCATCAAGATGCTGGGGGTGGCCTGGGGCATTATCAAGTAGGAGGATAATTTTAAAGGGAACACTGTTTTCCAGACGACAATGCTTGACCGAGGGTATGAAGCAGTTCATGAGCCAGTCCTCAAATAAAGATTGCGTCATCCATGCTTTGCTATTTGAACGATAGTAAACGGGCAGCGTGTGCTTACTGACCTCCTTCAGTGCACGTGGGTTTGCGGAACGATAGATGAAAAACGGTTTTAACTTAAATCCAGCGACATTTCCCCCCAACAACAACGTGACCCTGTCCTTAAGAGCCTTGAAACCGGGCATTGCTTTAGCCTCTTTGTGTATGTAGGACCTTTCGGGCATTTTTTTCCAAAATAGTCCGGTTTCATCCGCATTAAAGATCTGTTCTGGACGATACCCGCCTTTCTCGATCATTTTGTCAAATTCATCCACAAATCTTTCTGCTGCTTCTACGTCCACACTTGCAGCCTCACCACTGATACTTCGATTATGAAGGCTGAATCTCCGACAAAAACATTGAAACCATCCATGACTTGCTGTAAATGTTTCCGTTGACTCTTTGTTTTCGCGCGCTTTCAATGTTTCAAAGATACTGCGTGCCTTTGCTTGAATTATTAAAAGGCTCATTGGCATTCTTTTTTGTATCGGGTCGTCAAACCATATTGCCAGTAACTTTTCCATTTCGTGAATGAGGCCTTTCCGCTGCCTAGTTATTATGGCTTTATAGCCTTTTGATGCTTTCACTGCTTCTTTCACTCGATCTTTATCCTTCAAGATCGTCGAGATGGTCGAATGCGCCAGCTCCAAGTCGCGTGCTATTGCTTTAACTTTCTTACCAGCTTCATATTCATTTATCATCTTCATTTTCGTCTCAAGATCGATAGCCTTCCTTTGTTTTTTGGCGCTTTCTCTGGGTGAAGTCATGCTCTTCCTTTTTGCGGACATCTTGTACTTTGGGGTTCACAATAAAGTACAAATACATATAGACGAAAAACGCTAGTTCTGACCAATGTTCTGCCTAAGCTGCGCTGGCGCACAGAAGGCTGCCAGCAGTGCAAGGTCTTCAACAGAGCTCCTGTGGAGCATGGAGTTCTGGAAACTCCCGCCCAGAGAAGCTCTAACAGAGCATGCCCAGAAAATCTGGGCATGCTCCCTAGAGCTTCTCTGGACCAGGAGTTAGGGCTGGGCCCTGCTGCTGGAGTCCAGCCCCAAAGTAAGTTTGTTGGGGGGGGGGGCGGTGATGCGGGGGGCGGGGGGGGAGTGCCAGGGGGCCGGCGATGCCGGGCGCGGGGGGCATGACAGTGGGGCAGTGATGCCGGGCGTGCAGGGGGAGTGACAGCGGGGGGGGGGCGGCGATGCCGGGCGCGGGGGGAGCGACGGAGGGGCGGCGGGGCTGCACAGCAGGCCCCGTGGGGGAAGGGGGGAGCGCAGCGAGCAACAGGAGTTGCTCAGCTGCCCTCTCCCCTTAGAGGGAACATTGGTCCCAACTGAGGGAAGGAGACGAACCTGAGATACTGTACTGTAACACCAACTCATCAGAGAGCTGGTCATAACTCCGAGGGGTCGATAAACGAGTAGGTCGCTAAGTGAGGACTACCTGTATGTAAACTGAGATAAACACACATCCCTTTGTTTAGAATAGACTTGTTTAATATCTCCCCTGCTACACCTGGCTTACACACATTTAGTTATAATTCCGGCACATATTCAGAATTCAGTGCCCATTGCATACATACATCATGTAAGAATATTAATAATCAGTGAGTTAGATTTCAAATGATACTTCCCAAAGCATATTTTGTACAAAGATTATTACAATAGTGTGTGGGGTGTGAATATAGTGATGCATAGTGTCACATCATTAAATTGCCCATTGTCAATGGCAGAACTTGGAATAGAATATGCATCTCCTGAGTTCCAGTTCTGAGACCCAGAGGCAGCTTTTGGGGTCAGCGAAGCAGGCAGTCGCCTAGGGCCCTGAGCAGTAAGGAGGCCCCATAGCGGTCACGTGCTTCATTTACCCTAGCATTCACCAGGTGGTGGAAGAGGAGGGGCCACAGACCGCCAAGGACAGAAGCTGTGCTGCCGACCTGGCATCTCTGCAGTGAGGGTGGAGCAGCTGTCCCTGCCAACCCCCAGCTGGCTGTGCCTCCCCGGGGGGGAGGGAGGAGAGTGGCCGGTGCGGTGCAGTGCTGTGGCTTGCCAGGAGTGGGGCCCTGGAGCAGCCAGCTCCGAAGAGTTTGAGCCGCTTTTCCCTCAGCCACCCCAGGACTGAGCAGGCCAGTCCAGGGCCTTGGGGTGAGGCAGCCTCTATTCAGGCCTGGTGTGGCAGGGGTGAAGCGATCCAAACTCTTCAGAGCAGGCCACTCCAGGGGCCCCCACTCTCGGCAAGCCACAGCGCTGAGCCAACTACTCTCCTCCCTCCCTATGGGGAGGTGCGGCTGGCTGGGGGTGGGCTGGGAGAGGTGCTCTGCCCCCCTGCAGAGATGCCAGCTGGTCAGGCGGACAGTGCAGCTTCTAGCCCCGGTGCTCCACAGCCCACCCGCTCTCCATCTGTGGAAGTGGGGACTGTGGGGGGATGGTTAGGATGGCAGTGTGGGCCTGGGACCCTGTTGAGGGCAGCACTGGGGGCCTATAGGGGCCCCAAAGGGCCTTCGCCTAGGGCCCCCAATTGCCTAAGGCCACCTCTGCCGAGACCCCGGCCATTCATTCTGTCTTTCTATCTGCCTGACGTACATATCCATTAACAAAGGTTATTTTTTGTGTTAATTAGTTTTCTTCAGATCCTTCTCTGCTATCCCAAGTCTCCTTCCACCAACCTGGCACCCATGCCTTGCTTTCTCTTGGGTTGGACTGCTGTGTTAATTTCAATGGAATAAGTGGGTCCAGAGATTCAAAAATGTTAACATGACTCTAACACGATAAAACACTGAACAGCTATATGTGGTTTAATTTGGGGTATCAGTACAGAGATGTTGGCTTGCTTAGTCCTATCACAAATGTGCTAGAAACTTGGTACCAAGGTCTGAAATTTTTATGATTGGGAGGCACAAGAAAAATAATTGGAAACAGAACATATAGCATTTAAATTTAATATTAATGTAATTAAGTTATGTAAATTAAATATACTAGAATAAACTATGTAAATTAAGTGTAATTAATGAGTATGATAAATGATGTTCATTAAAAGTAATTGAGTAAATATGCAAACCAAGCTTAGCAGAAACTTGGCAGAAGTCTCAGAGACTATTGTATAGTTTCTCTTCTGTTTTGTCAAACAGCCTCTTTGGTGAGAAAGAAAGGATTAGTTCTGGTGTTGAATTTTGAGTTCATCATTAATAGTGGTGGTTACTTTTCTCAGCAGACAGACATGAAAAGGAGAGAAAAAGTTGGATAGTAAAGATGTGGAAAATACAGGGGGGTTTTTTTGGTAAGTTTCTCATGAATCAAGGTGGTCAGTACTGGATGATGTTTTGGACTGGCAGATCAGCAACAACAGCTGTTGCTGTGGACCCTGGATAACTTCTGCAGTCTTGGTTGTCATCTGGAGGGTCTGGCCAGGTCTGCCTCTTTCATAGGCTGAGTAAAGTGGGGTGTTGTACTGGTACCCTGTGATGTGTTTGATCTCAGGATCAGGTTAAAAGCTGAGAGAGGAGATGGAAGGAAGACAGGGAAGGGAAAACAGCAGGATCTCACATGTATCACACTGGGACTTGTGCTGGTCCAGTGGAAATGGTCAGGCATTCCTAATGGGATGTTCTGGATCTGGGTGTCAAGAGGATCCTTGAATCTCACTAGTGAAGGACTTGGGAGTGAAGCAGTGTCTGTCTGGCCCTTCATGATGGAGCCCTTGTTATACAGTTTTGATGACCAAAGTCTCTCTTTTTCAGGACACATGACAGAGTGGTAGGTAGTCTTCCTTGTCCATCAGTTAGACATAATTTTCAACTTATCAGTTCCGGTCTGTTAATTTCTGATTCCATTTTTGTTTACAAATCATGATTGTCAACCAGTGCTCCCTCTAGGCTGCACGCATGTGCACAGGCACAGAAGCCCTAACGCCCTGGCGCAGGCCTCACTGCTGGCAGCACAGGCTTGCAGCTGCGGCTGCTTGCGGCCGGCAGGGAGCTGTTCTGTGAAGTTTAAAATCTGCCATGAACATGCTCAGGGCAGTAGATTTTAAACTTTCCTGCGCAGCTACCTGCTGCCCGGAAGAATGGTGGCAGTGAGGGGCAGGCTCCTCCGGGAGCAGCTCCAGGGGCTGGGAGGAGTGGGCTAAGGGAGCGGGACAAAGGGTGCCAGGGGGTCTCAGGGAAGCCGGCTGGAGAGTGTCCAGCTCTGTAACTTGGGGAGGACCCCCCAGTCCTTCACCTGGCTTGCGGGAAAGTGCTCAGAGGGAGCAAACAGCTTCCCCAGGACTAGAGTTGCGAGACGTCTGGCAAAAGGAGGACGTGTGCTCCTTTTTACCTTCACGTCCTCTGTCCAGCAGGTGTTCTAAACATAGGTGATTTTTTTTTCTTGCTTCTTGCTTTATATCAATAGAAGGTTTAAAAACCAAGAAAAACACCACGCCCAGCACAGTGCTGGAATCTGTAAACCTTAAGAGTCTGCACTACACAAGAGGAACAAAAGAACCTGCAGCAAAATCGGGGGTGGAACATACCATTTCACCTGTTCTTAGAGGGGTTTGCAGTAACCAATAATCTCTGTGTTGTAGGTTTGAGCCCTATGCTGGGTTTTGCTTTTTTTTGGACTCTTGCTCCCTACAAGGGGCCTAAATTGGGGGGGGGAAATATAGCAAGCCCTAACTAAATGAAGGAAAATAATTTATACTCTAAATAAAATTACATACAGGGACAAATTAAGTAAAGCAAATAAAGGGGCTCTTTTGAATTAGTTAGAAACAATGGAGGACATTTTTTTAAATTGTAAAACGGGCTGCTGTGGAAAATGAAAAAGCAAGTCAACTTTTTTTTTTTTTAACTCTTTAGGTGCTTTTCAAGTTTCTATTTGCAAATTTAGGGTTTTTTTAACATTTTTTAGTTTCATGAACATTAATGAAAGGGTCATGAAAAACTTTCATTTCCTGAAAAAATGAATCTTCAGTACAAGAAAACATCTTGGTAATTCTTTTATTTTAAAACAATTTTAAAAAGTTTGCACTGTTTTAGTGACTCTGTTTTAATGACTTTTAAAGACTTTGCATTGTTTTAAGGCTGCATTCATTATCATTACCATTTTCCATGACATAATATGGTAATAACAGCAATCTTCCCTCTAAGCTGATGATGCAGCTGAGCAAGTTATGGATATGCTGGGGGTGGGCAGCAGGGAAGAGGCCAGATATACATTAAGGAAGTTGCTCAGCTGCCTCCATAACTTGCTCAGCTGAATCATTACCTTAGAGGGAACATGGTTGTCAACACAGCCCTTGCATCCTGTCATTAGCACTTCATGTTAGAACTAAACCAGACTTTTTCTTTTTTGTACCTTGTTCTATCAACATTCGTTGCTTAGGTTATTGCAATGCTTTATGAAATTTCACCTGCTTCCCACACTGATTATTATAACAGGACTTAGGAACATGTCTTTGAGGCTTATGTCTGCTTTTCATCAGTTATTTAATGTAACTTCCATGTTTTTCAGTAGCAAGCAGAATTTCCTCCCTCCATTTGATGGTACTTATTCGCTAGCACTTAGTCAGTCCTAAGCTTGTCCGCACATTGGCCCACCCACAATCTCAGTTTTTCTTTATCAGCTGCTATCGTCTTGAAATTGCTCTCTCAAAGGCACAGTATTTGGAGAAAACAAATAGGTGATAGCACTGAACAGGGTACCAGTAATTCTCATGCAAATAACCTGTGATGAAGAGTAGGACCTTAAGAAATTACTAGTGCTCTAGAACAGTGGTTCCCAACCAGTGTGCTGGGGCACATTGGTGTGCCGCAGCAGCACCTAAAGTGGGCCATGAGCATCCATGAGAGCTGGAGTTAAAGTTCTCTCTCTGCTCAGCCCAGCCATGTGGGCTGTACAGGGCTGGGAAAAGGCAGGGGTTAAAGTAATGGGAAGGCACTGGAATACAGTTCCAGGGCCCCCTATTTTTAGGCAGGCAGCATTCCTGCCTCCCTAAAAATAAAGGAAGGCACAGGAACGCAGAGTTCCAGGGATCCCTCTCAAAATAGCAGGAGCAGACTAAACGCAGAATTCTGGTGGCTCCACCTTCACCCAGCCAGCACAGAGCTGGGGGAGGCCAAGAGTGTGTGAACTCCCCATGCAGGGCTGAGCAGCTTGTGTCATCAACCTGCAAACAGCCAAGTAAGGGCTCTGGTGAGGAGGGCTGCTGGGGGTTGTGTGGGGCAGGTGGGTGGGTGTGTGTGTGTGTGTGTGTGTGTGTGTGTGTGTGTGTGTGTGTGTG
>ML682007.1:35412208-35480132 GCA_007922195.1 Podocnemis expansa | reverse complement strand
CCACCTCCCCCGCCGCCTCTCCCGGGCGCAGTGGGCCTCGCCCCGCCACCTCCCCCTCCTTTTCCTGGAGGTCCTGGGATACCACCACCTCCTCCAGGAATGGGTGTTCCTCCTCCTTTGCCTCCTGGGCTTGGAGGCTGGGGAGGTGCAGCTCCAGTTCTTCCCTATGGATTGGCTCCAAAGAAACAATATAAGCCGGAAGTGCAGCTGCGGAGACCTAACTGGTCCAAGGTAAGACATTCTTACTGTCTTCCAGAGCCTTCCTATGTCAGATGCAGAGTCACTCACTCCATTTTATCTCCATCCTTTAGAAATGTGACTTTATTGACCTTCCTCTGTGGCACAGTGGGAGATGAGAACAAATCACTTGAGGAACAGAAATGTCTGGTAGCTAAAGAAGGGCAAGAGTTTCTCTATAGGCAGGGGCTCCTTGCTGTATGGCAGTGTCCCTGCGCTGGAGTTGTGATGCCAAGGAACACTAGTTACTCTTTAGCCTGCAGCTTCTGATTAGTGGACTCTCTCTGGTGTTTAATTTCATTTAATTTCACTTGTATTATTTATTGAATGGCTTCTGCCCTCTGCCTTTTAGGAAGTGTTTTGAAGGCAGCACCACAGTAACACCCAATTTAATAATCACAGTCCTTCTAAATATGCAAGCAGCAGATAATTACCCTGCTCTAGAAAGCACAGGCTGTTTTTTGTCATTTAAGTTACATTTTTTCTCCTGGTGTGTGTTTTTTTTGGAACCAGGACTCGGATAATGAATGTGTATGTGAGCAGAATTGCTGCTCCGCAGCTATCTTCTGCAAGCAAGCAGCAAATGTGCTCATTGTGGTCCAGTTGACAGCAGAGCTTGTAGGCACAGTGAGGAGACTGGTGCATGCTTGTTTGATTTATTAGCACAGAACCGTTACTCTACTAGGCTTCAACTTGGGGAGAGAGGGGAGGTGCTGGTGCTGTGTTCAACTTCTGTTTATCCAGCACGGTAACAGAGTCTGATGGTCTAAGTGGCCATCCGTGTCTCTCACAGAATAGATGCACAGGTTAGCCCAGCTGCTGTTATCCACTCAGGAGTGGCCCAAAATTGGAATTGGCAAAGCACTGTGAGGATGCAGGACTGGACTAGGAGCAAGTCTGCTGCAGATCAAACTATAGGTGAATTGACAGAGCCATGTACAAGCCAAGATCAGGATATCTTCATGTGCCTGGCAGCACTCCCCCCTGATCCCGCTTGCCCCCCCCCAGCCCCCACAAACTTACCTCGGGGCTGGACTGGAGCCGGATGGCCCAGCCCTAACTCCTGGGCCAGAGAAGCTCTACGAAGCATGCTCAGATTTTCTGGGCATGCTCCGTTAGAGCTTCTCTGGGAGGGAGTTTTGAAAACTCCCAGCCCCAGAGGAGCTCTACTGAGGGACTCTGGCTGCCGGCGTTGCGCTGCCGGCAGCCTTCGCTACGCTGGCGGGTGCGGCGGGCTGCGCTGCAGCGTGCCAGCGCAGCTTACAGGGAACATTGTATGGCATGTGTGCGCGCTTACATATGTATATACAACAGTTTTGATCATGTATCTTGCTTTGCCTACCCTAAAGATTGTGGCTGAGGAGCTCTCCCAGGACTGTTTCTGGACCAAGGTAAAAGAAGATCGATTTGAGAATGAGGAGCTTTTTGCCAAGCTGACTCTTACCTTCTCTGCCCAGACTAAGTGTAAGTGCTGTGCAATGTCACTCCAGCATCTTCAGTGAGCACCGAGGAGTGACGGAGCTGGGAGTGCCTAAGGGGGGTCACTAAGCTGCCTTCCAAAGGAGTGCATCAGAGCTAGCTGCAGAGAAACCATCTGCTGTGTAGTGGGAAGGAAGTTAGGCATGGGCGACTTCTCCATTCGCAGTTGATCGAACACCTTGATTGACCAGTTTCTCCATGGTGATTTTGTGATCCTTTCTTTGGATCCTGAGCACTGTGCTATTGTGGGAGTGTGTGGGGGAGGAGAGTTCATTCTAGGCTGTTGTATTGTCCATTCAGTCTAACTTGCTTTTCCCTTCTCTTCTCCCCCTCCTTGCTTCCTGTTCTGTGGATTTATTGGGCCGCCACCTGCAGCCTCCAAGGGTGAGTAACATCAACTTCTCTGAGACTGCTTTAGGGAGACTCTACCATCTGAAAAGTAATTCTACCAAGTGGGGAAGTGATTTCTACTTAGGAAAAAGGAGTCTTAGGGTCCGGTGACTAGCCTGAGAGGGAACCCCATTTTCCCTCTTACTACAGTACTATTGGTAATGGTTCTTGAGTATTTGAGTTACTATTTGAATGCAGCTGAAATTCCCATTCCCTTACCCAACGTCTATGGGAGGCTCTTCCAGACGCCCAAGCTTTTTGAAGGAGTTGAGAACAGGATGCACAGATTTTGCTCACCCCCAATTTCCTGTCTAACACAGCAGTGATGCTACCATATTATCTAATTAGAGGGCTCGCCCACCATGATTTCCTTCTGTCACACAGATGCAGTACGCACTTAACTCCATGAATTCTTCACCTGTGTCCTCTGTGAAGCTTTACCCTGAGCTTAGCTTCTTGTTTGTTCTTGGCCTCTGCTCTCCCCTCCCTGTAACACTTTGACAGTGTTGAGGGGATGAAACTTAACTCACACACCAGTTACCCCATCAGTGACACAGCTTCCTGGTCTATAAGGTTGAAACTTTACTCTTCCTCCTCCTTTCTGGGCTTTCTGTCTGTAGTGGGAGCACCAGACCCCCTTCTGAAGAGTGGGATGAGGCTTTTCCCCTACCCCTGTCTGTGATGGCTAGGGGTGGTTGCAAGGCCCCTGCCTTGAATGAGGTGCAGTGGATTGGAAGAACTTGTCATGCTACTGATTGCGATTGCCATGTGGTTGATAAATTGGCTGCTTCATCTCCTCTCTGCTTTTTTGTTTTATTGAGACGTTCTCCTCAACCCCTGATGAGTGAAGCTAATAAGCATGGCTTCAAACCCTCTGTCCCTCTCTCCTCCCTGGCAGAATTAGCATATTTATAGACAGTATAATTTTTCCTCTTTAGCTGATCTGATGGTGCCAGACTGCACTTTAATTTGTTTCAATAAGAAGCTTGACAGGCTCCAAGGCACCTCTGGCAGCTTTCAGGAAGTGATTCACATATTTGCATAACAGAAAAGTTCCCGCAGTGCTATAAAGAGTCCCTGTCCAGCATCCTTTGCTGCTCACTGGAGACCTGGCCAGGCTCAGGATCCTGCCTACCACTGGCATGCCGCTCCCAGATGCACCCTTATCCCTCTTAGCAGCTGCCTCAGCTGAGCACAATTCTCACAGCTGTTCTTGCAAAGGCATCTGGGTGGCCATGGTCCCAAATGGATGAAAAGCTTGGAGTAATTGTAGGAAGCAATGAGAGGGACTCCTCTCCATTCCCATGGTAGATTCCTACACCCTGTCGATAGGGCGAGAAAGGATCACGTGTTCCTATCGTTGATGTTCTTCCCGTGCCACAAGGCCAGGATACGTCCCCACCTAGGAAGACAGCAAATAATCGTCCCTGTGCGGAATATTGATCTATCAGAAGAATGGACAGCAACACTTGGTGGGGAGGGTGACAGTAGACTGCTGGAGTCCATCAGTGCTGTATTATGCTTTCCTTCATTTCTAAACCGGCCCCCCCCCCCCCCCCCCCAGCATACAGGCAACTCTCCCTCAGTCTTGCATTGCCCTGGGTGATAGTCGCCAGAACTCTCACTGCCACCATCTGTATTCTAGCTTTAGTCTCGCATGGGTTTTCTCTCATGACTGCGGGTATTTAGGTTGGCAGGCTAGCGGATCCTGTGTTCGCAGACAACCATTCTGTCCCCTTCCAACTCCTAACCTCTCTCTCTCTTAATCTGAAACTCCCATGCCTTTTACTCTTCTGTTGAACGGGCTGACACTCTTTCAATTTCAAAAGGGATAGCCGTGTTAGTCTAGTCCAGTAAAATACAACAAGGAGTTGTGTGGCACTTTAAGACTAACAGATTTTTTTTTTGGCATGAGCTTTCATGGGAGAAGATCCCACTTCCTCAGATGCTTCGAAGCATCTGAGGAAGTGGGATCTTCTCCCACGAAAGCTCATGCAAAAAACAAAAAATAAATCTGTTAGTCTTAAAGTGCCACACAACTCCTTGGTTTTTTTGACACTCTTTCGTCTGTGGTCTCAGAGTCTCTTACAGGCAATCCAAAGTCGGCAGGGCCACTCCCTCCCCTGCTAGGTAGATGTTATAATGAGTCTTCTTGGTTCCTCTCTTTCCAGGATTCAGGGCTTGTTCTGTCAGGAAACAAGTGTTTTAAGTCCAAGTCTGATGGCTAGTTTAGGGAAGGTTGGGAGCCCACTGCCTCAGACATAGTGTGTAGGTTAGTCTTGACAGGCAAATATCTGTGCTGAGGCCATACCTAGATTCTGGTATGCAATCAGATGGTCCAGAATACAGGGAAAACCAGGAAGGTATGGCCAACATGCAGCCCTTGGGGCCAGGTTCAAACTGTGGATCACTTTGATGTATCCTGCTGCTGGCCCCGTTGGTACGGAGCCACAGTTTGCACAGATCACAGTTCCACCACATACTCGTGATCCAGGGTGGGGCTGTTGGTGCCTGATCCTCCTTCCCTGTGAAAGATGAGGCCACCTGCAGTATGCACTTGAATGCAAATTCAGTGCAGTACTTTAGCTTCTATTCAGTTTTCATATATTTGGACAAAGTTTGCTGATCCCATGCACAAGGGATCCATTGTAAGTCAGGCTTAAAGTTTTGGTTTTGGGCACCAGAAGATGTTGCCCAGGAGAGCCTTAGTTCACTCTTCACGCTGAGCAGCTGGAATCAGCCCAATCCAAGGTATCTGTGGTTAGGGAGGAGACAAGGGTCATCCATCGTTGAACCTGGGCAGTGTATAGTTGGTGCTGTAGTGTGCAGTGACGACAGTAAAAGGCAAGTTGGACGGTACTAACAGTCTGAATGCAGCCACAAGGTAGTGATATGGGAAGGGTAACAGCCTTTCTCATTAGGGTGGGCAATGTCTGAAGAGGGTTCAGGCTGAAACTTTGGGTTACTTAGCAGGGAACAGTAATGGTAAAAATGGGTTTGGTTGTCTAGCATCTCTTTTGGAGGCATTAGCACTCAAGGACTGCAAGAAGTGGTTACTCTGAGTGACAGCATCTCCAAATTCCCGCTTGTGGAGTTGGGAGGTTGTCCTCTGAGAGCAGAAATGAAATGGCTGAAGTAGTAACCTTGGGAAGGAAGGGGTTTAACACCTTGGTCAGTGAGTCCCAGGGAAGCCAATAGGAACAAAGTACAGGTTTTTTAATTAGAGCAGTGGCCATGCCTCTTCCTGTTTGGTGGCGGCAGAGCTCCTGGAAGGATTAGGAGGAGGCCAGAGAGAGGCCTAAGGACAGATCCAGCAAGATCCTTGCCAAGACTAAGCTCAAGTTTGTAACTAACCAGGTGTAAGTAGAACAGGGAGCTTTTAACTAGGCACAGTCAGGGTATTTCTTTGTTTTGGTTTGTTTTTGGACTGCTCTGTGCTGAGCACATGTACCCCTCCCATTACCCTGTAACTACCTAAATTAAATCCCAGAGAAGTAACTCTGTTTCTTATCTGTTTTTTTTAATTAAAGATTTTACCCTTTTAAAGTAAGCTCTGGTTCTGTGTCCCAAAAGACAAGAGGCTTTGTGTGCATTGCCAGAGACTGCACAGCCAACTACTAAAGGGGATTCTGTCCCATTTCCAGCTGATATTCTAGCTGGGGTCAGTTGCTCTCTGGAGGGAGGAATAAAAGTGATTGAGGGAGTATCTCACAGGAAAGAATTCCCAAGTGCACCTTCCTGGGTTTTCAAGAAGTTTTTGCATTTGGGTGGTGGCAGCAACACCACTCCAAGGCCAGGAGACTGGTGGCCTTGGAGAGTTTTAAGACCAGGCTTTAAGGCCTGTTGCAGGCCCCTGCCTTCCGCACTCAGAGTGCCAGGGTGGGGAAACAGCCTTGACATGGTGGCAATGGTGGGATTTTTAGTAAACTGTGCAGGAAAGAGTTACTGTTTCTCACTTTTCTAACTGTGCTGAAGGAAAGCTGTTAAGGCTGCAACATCCCTGTTAGGCATTAATGCTCCCTGAAGAGGTACCTCACGCACTCTGTTCCACAGGTAGACTCCACTTAAATATGAGCAGGGCAGTCTTTAATTTTTAACTGACTTTTTCAATTAAAACTACACAGCTGCACTTAGTTCTGTTTAATGGCTTTGGCAGTGCGCTGTGCCCTGCTCTCTGAGAGGTACAAACTGCACTTGGCCATCTTTCTCCTCCCACCCCTTGCACTTGTCTGTAAAATATTTAACTCTCCTCCTTCCTTTCAGCTGCCATGCTTTTCTTTCAAAGTTTAATCATTTTTACCCAGAGGGTGAAGAAGAATCTCTATTCTGTATGTGAAATGAGAGTTGGAATGAGATGTCAGCAAAATGGCTTTGCCCTTCCTTTTTCTACCCCTTTCTCTCTTTTTTTTCCATGCTTCAGTGACTCCAACTTTCCCTGATTTTTATTTCAATTAGTCAGTCAGACAGCTGATGACAGTTCAATTATTTAAATGCTTGAGGTCTTGTTTTTAACATCCTTCTCGGGGGAATGAGTGGTTTGGCAGGAAGAGCGATGGCTTAGGGAGCCAACCAGAATGCTTGTACCACTGACACTTGCCATTCATTTCTGGCATGCCTGTCATTGTGTCAATGTGCAGTTGGTTCGACAGGTAGCCGTGAGCTGAATATGTGTGGGACAGTTTATCAGAGCTTAGGCTTTAGTGGACCTTCCCATCAACTGGATACCCAGTGGACCTTCCTATCAACTTTTCTAATCCTGTGCTTCGTTTCTGAAATTTCCACACTCTGGTTAAAAAACAAGGAGTCCTGTGGCACTTAAAGACTAACAGATTAGTCTTTAAGTGCCACAGGACTCCTTGGTTTTTTTTTGTTTTGTTTTTTTTCCTGGACTAGACTAACATGGCTGCCCCTTTGGAATTTGGCAAAGATGCAACACACTGTGGTTGCCAGCACATTCTAAGAGAATAGAGTAAATGGAATTTACCTTCAAGAAGTTTGCATAGAGGAATGTGTAGTATTAGTGTGCAGTAACTGGCTGTCCATTTGTCCTTGTGGCTGGCACCTCTCTTCTCCTTTTTCTTCTCTCTAACAGGTGGGTGCTAGGGCTCTCTGCCCTATCTCACTGAGTGCTCTATGCAGAGGATCTTTCTGATAACTGCTTAATATTTATGGAGCTAAAAGCAAATGGAAGGCAAGGTACTCCCTTCTCTCTGTACCAAGACAGGTTTTTCTCCTAAGACTCCTGGCCCGTGAAAATTTCACAGGCTTTTATGGGGAGGTTGCTGATGATAGATCAGTTGCTTTCTCAGCTGACTATTTGGGGTCCCATTAGATGCAGAAATCGACCTGTTTTACCATCATAACAGTGACACTTGCAATGTCAACCACCTAATCTCCACTCTGAAATGGGGGAGGGGGACCCTGAGCAGAGCCTTTCTTAAACCTGAAAAGGTGAGAGGCGCTCAAAGCTCCAAGAAATCCACTAGAGACTTCACTGATGCTCATCTCTTTCAGCTAGTGCAGTTGTTCCCAACCTTTTTCAGGCTGGGGACCCCTTTTTAACAAAAAATAATCTTTGCAGCCCCCCGGCTGATTATGTAATCTGGTCTGCACCACTCTAGCGGTGCCACTGGGACAGCCAGTGAGCAGCGCTGCCACCACCATTGTCCATGCCGCTGGGGAGCCAATCTGTGGCAACTGTGGCCCCCTGCCCTTGCTTCTGCCGGGGAGTTGCCACGGTCTCCATCCGCCTGCCAGGATCTGGGCATGGGAGGGGAAAGGCAGCCCTGGCGGGGAGCATCAGGGCTGTAGCTGGATTCTGGCCCCCCATAGGGAGAGGCTCTGTGGACCCCCTGCAGCATGTCTGCAGACCCCTAGGGGTCTCCGGGCCACAGGTTGGGAACCACTGACCTAGTGCAATGATGGCCAGCAGTTCAACCCCTCAGATACACAGTGTCACAACAAAACCTTTTGAAGGCTAGTGCCTGTGATTCTGAACCATGCTGCTCACAAATTTTTGGATTTGAGGGTGCTGTGTACTCTTCCCTCCTCAAGGTAATGTGGGGTGTGGCTGGGATGCTGATGGCATTTTCCCTAGCTGAGACATGCTGAGTCCCTGAACATGAATATTTCAGGCCCACTCCAATCTCTTCACCCACTCGGCTGTGGTAAAAGCCTCTCTCACCCCACCGCTGAAGCTGGTAATTGCAAACACATGTAAGCACAATCCACCTTTATGAAAACCTTCTGGAAAATGGATGTGTTTGGGGAGTGCTGGCGTCTGCTGAACACAGGAGCTGTGGCTCATGCTCCACTAGGTGTGGTGCAGCTCAGTTCCTTTTGTTGGGGGAGTAAGAGGAGAGCCCTTGTCCTTCTGCTTCAGTCTCATGGTTTGCCTGATCCGATCTGATGTGCTGTGGCCATAATCCATCAGAGGAAAGCATTTAGTCTGTGTGTGTGGTGAGGGGGAGGGGGTGAATTAGGTCTCTCCATTAGCGCAGGTGTCAAGCAGAGTCAGAGACCTATGAGCAGACCACCTCTCTTATGTAGTTTTGAGGGGATGCTTTGCAATCCTCTCCAATCTGAGTGTTAGTGACCCTGTACTGCTTTGATTGTAGCTCTGGCATGAGGATTCAATTGCATTCCTACTGGTTCTTAAGGAGCACAAAACTGGTCTAGAGGGGCTTGAAAAATGCTCCTTCTCTAGCCTCAGGCAGGGCAGTTTCAGGTCATTTTGCTGACAATGAACCAACATGCAATCTTGGATGAAGCAAACTGTGTGAGGCAGTATCCCCTCCACTCAACTGGCCCTATTTGGGGCTCATCTAGCTTCATCAGTGTTTCTTTCCTTCACTCCTGCTTTTCCAGTACTTCTTCCTTGTAAATCTCTCTTTCTAATGCTCTCTTGCTTTCTCATGTGGCTTTTCTGCCCATGTCTTCTTACCATGACCTCCATTTCCTGCCCTTTTGGGATGGGAAGCAACAATGCTAATCTTGGTGATTTCTGACATATGGGTGACAATTGTTGTAGAAGGTGGAAGGTCTTCCAGAGAAAATTCATGTGTGATATTAACTGGTCTGCCAGCAGGAGTGAGACTTGAGTGAAGGAGTCTATTTCTGGCTGTTTAAGAACACTGCAGCTGTGTGGACTGAGTTTCATTTGCAGGGCCATCTCCTTGCTATACAGCAGGAGGACAGGAAAGGCATGCTCTGTATGTGTCATTTCTGTCACCGAAATGGCCAGTGAACCCTTACTCCCAAGTTTTGTGTATAGTTGGAATTGACTGGGAGAGGTGGTATTCTGCAAGCCCCATGGGGAATCCTGTTGGCTTGGCAGGGCAGAAGCAAATGACTGTGAAGTATACAGCTGCTGCAGAGCTCTGTGGGAGCTAGGAACATCATGCTTGTTTTGCATTGCTTGAACATCTGCAGACATTGTCAGTGCTGTGGATGACTGTTTCTGGGAGTGGGGAAGTTGTTTGGACCATGAGCGTTTCTGCAGCTTCCATTGTTTGTCTCATTGCCCATCAGACACAGCTCCTTCCCCCAGACTAGACAGCACACTCACCACAGCTCTTGCTTCTCCCAGCAGCCTTACTTTTGTTACCTTGGATCATAAAAATAGACCTGACCCTTTGTGTCTGCTGTGTTCCTGTGAGGTTCATTTTGTGCCTGCTGCTTTATCTGGCTTAGAGGCCAGACAGTTATGCCCTTGGATTCCCTAGTTTTTGTACTTCTTTCTTCTTCTTCTGAAGAGCCAGGTGCATGTCGCAGAAATGCCGTTTTCTGCTGGGAGCCTCATTGCTCCATTCCCAGGGTCCATTCTGATCCAGACAGGCTCATGCAGTTTTAATTTCCTCTCCTGCCACTTCTGTCCTGTTGCCCTTTGAGGAGCTGCCCTTCAGTGCTGCAGCTCTCCAGGGCTCCCAAAAAGCCACCTCACCCTAGTGCTCTACACCAGAAGTACTGAGAGAGCTCAGGGATGTATTTATTTTCCTTGCTGTTTATGCTCATTTTCAAAGCATTACTGCACTGAGCGGGAGACTGTTATATTTGATCAGAACTGGATATAAATCCTCAAGTCACTGCTGAGCTCCTCTCTCCCCAAAGAAAAGAGCAGGGGACAGTGTGCAGCACCCCCATGTTCCTTTCACTTGTTGCCCATCCTGGGAGAGAGACTTGGCTTCACCCAGCCACACTCTATTCCTGCTCTCTATATTAACTGAGTGGAAGGACAGGCATTAAGGAACTCTCTCATCCCTGACCAGTCTCTTATGGGTATGGGGCAGAGTGCCCTAGCACCCAAGGAACACACAGCCATTCTAATAGTATTGTCTCTCTCTTCACTCCAAGTTCTACTTTCCTGAAAGGCTGAAATTATAAGCTCTTTAGTGTACTGATATAGTTTTTCTGACAGAACACTACCTGTTACCAAAAGAACCTCTGGGTCCCACAGCCACTGTGTCAGGACAAGTTACTTTGTCAGTGAGTATTGTTGCAAGCTGGGGTGGGGGCTTGATTTGGCCTCACTGGGGATGGGCAGGTGCATCCTGTGGGGTCACAAATGCCACCAAGCATGTCACAACTCACAAAAGGTTGAGAAGCACTGGTCTAAGAAGCCTTTAACTGAAAAATAGGTAAAATATAATTCCCAATCACTCTGAAATGGCTAAACGGGAAAGGGGTTTGTAACTTGTTAACTGCTGTTCTCTTAACCCAGGAACAACTTTTCCTAGTGGAAGGGGTGTTGGATAAAATTGCCATCTTAAAACTGTTTCTAGAAACAAATCCTTTAGCTAAAATGAACTGCAAAATGAGGATGATGAACTCTACTAGAGTGGCAGTTCCTGAGTGTAGGAAGCTTGTCTGTACAGAGCTAAGCATGTCTGAGCTGCCAAAGAAAATCCACAGGATCTACCTGGAGAAAATGTTCATGTTGGCCTATTCAGTACTCAGGTGTGAGGAAATCCCAGCCCCAGCCTTACCCCTGTTATCTCTGCTGCCCTTTGTATATTGTATTTGAGAAGAGCACAGATGCTTTTATCAACCAGACCATAAACATCTTATGCTTTTTTCCTTTTATGTGCTCCTCAGATGGAGATCATGAAAGTCAGTCGTTTAGAACAAATAAGGAGCATTGTAGCTATCCCTTTGGAACTCATTTAGAACAATGGTTCTCAAGTGGGGGAAGGGAGGGCAGCGGCAAAGGTCTTCCAATCACCTACATATCTGCCTAATTTTATAACAGGCTATGTAAAAAACACTAGTGAAGTCTGTACAAGTTAAAATTTACAGACAAAATGGGAAAATAAGGAATTTTGCAGTAGGAGTGTGCTGTGACATTTGTATTTTTAATTCTGATTTTGTAAGTTGTTTTTAAAGTGAGGCAAATCTTGGGGTACACTAGACAAGTCAAACTCATGAATGGGGTACAGTAGTCTGGAAAGGTGGAGAACAGCTGGTTTGGAAGATGTAGCATGAATGAGCCAGGTTCTTAAGAAATCCTGTCTTGTTTATTGCACACCCTATCATAGTGCGAGGCACTGTGCACTACAGTAGGTTGTTAATAAATGAGGTAATGGCTTTTGTGTACAGTGTGCATTGAAAACAAAAAACTCATTGGATCTTATGTAATTTATTGGCAGGACAAGCTAGGAGCGCAAGGGGTAGTTGTGTTAGTCTAGTTCAGCAAAACAAACAAGGAGTCCTGTGAGACTTTTAAAGACTAACAAATTTATTTAAAGTGCCATAGGATTCCTTGTTTAAGTGTAAATGATAGCTCAGGTATCTGTCACAAGATAGCTTGGTAATTCGTCAGGGCTTCCCACTAGTGACTGGGGTTTAGTAATAGCATCTCCTTGCCCAGTGATAACTTAGAACTCCATTGGTGTGTCAGGTTCACCAGTGCACTTGCTGGTGCATAGGGACTGCATGCTGTTCTCACGCTGCAGCTGCCATTCCCCAGTCCTGTAGTGCCTCTTCCAGGCCTAAGGGTATATGACAATTCAGACTCTTGGAGGCTTGCTGATCAGTCAGGTTCGGCTCTTGCTGCACAATTACCTTCTGTGAATCGACTTCTAACTTAGATGCAATTGCCTCCGTGATGGAATGCCTGCCCTAAAAGGGTGTGAGTGGCTATCTGACTGCACTTAGCTGATGGGGCTGGCTGCCCTCTAAGGAAGGTCATGGGCATGGAGCAGAGAGAAATGTTGAGAGGAGGCTTATGACTGTTCAGTAAGTGCTCCAGGCTAAAGGTAACGTCTCTTTGAGATAATTACTTCATGCTGCTATCCCCACTAATGCCTCTCAACTTTCTTACTAATGCTTTTGCTCTTTCTGTCTTGCTGTTCACAGAATGGTGGGACGGGTTGCTTCTGCAGATGAAGCTTTTTCAAAATCGGAGGTCCTAATCTAGAGAGATTCTCCCTTGGTGAAGCAGACCCCTCTACCATATGGTGACACCTCTTCTGTGCAGTGAGGTGCAGGTTCTCTGTTGTAGGAAGATTTCTTGTTACTTAGAAAGCAAAACTCTAGGACAGTGGTTCCCAGCCTATGGGCTGTGGAACCCTGGGGGGTTATGGAGCAGCTTCAGAGGGTCCATGGACAGCCTGGGAGCTGGGGCCAGATGCAGCCAGGGTCTCCAGTTGCCAAGGAAACCCAGGCTTCCAGCCAGCCAGCAGGAAGCTTTCCCCAAGCTGGGAGTTTTAAAAACTCCATCCCTGAACATGCAAAGCATGCTCAGAGTAGCCTGGGGGGTGGCCAGGTGTCCCCAGCTCCAATGGCCAGGTAGGGGGGAAGGGACTGTGGGTGGGGGTGTTGAGGATTGGGAGGAGGGAGGGAGAAGAGGTGGGTGGGTGGGAAGGGAACATGGGGCAGGGGGCCATGGCTGTGGCGGCT
Source organism: Podocnemis expansa (assembly GCA_007922195.1). Lineage (NCBI taxonomy): Eukaryota > Metazoa > Chordata > Testudines > Podocnemididae > Podocnemis > Podocnemis expansa. The sequence continues at coordinate 35,467,130 of ML682007.1, read as the reverse complement.
CCCCGGCTCAGGGGAGGGGGCCATGGCCACAGCGGCTCCCCAGCTCTGTGAGGGCCAGATTGAGTGTGGAGGCACTGCCGCTGCATGGCGGCACCTCACTCAAAACAGGGGGCTGCACACTTTATTCCCCCCCACACAAGGGGGTCCCCAGCCTCAGAAAGGTTGGGAATCACTGCTCTAGGAGTTTGCCCAGCTCTGAGTGACAGCATGAGGACAGAAGGGGGAGAGAAAATACCTGCTGTTATAAAAGGAGATAGGAGTGAGGGTGGCCTTGCTCTGCCTGTGTGTAGGTTAGGAGGTGGCTGAATGGGCCTGACACATCTGAGCTGCCCTCATTATTTGCTGAACAACATTAAAAAAGTCATTGGTGGAGAAATAGGTGCAGCTGGGAACATTGTAGACAGCAGCCAACTGCTTCTTATCTCCTTTCAGTTTTTCCCTCTGAACTAAAACATCTCTACCTGGTATTGTGACCACTAAGTGGCACTGTTGGCTTAGACATGAGGGTCTGTGAGCTGTTCGCTGGATCTGGCAGCTTTGGGTGAGATTATAATGTCCCACTGAAATGCACCTTGCAGAAAACAAGGGCAAGCATGATCTGTGGCCAGGACTGCTTCCTAACTCCCATACCATGTATTGGTTTGTAAATAGAGGATAACATTGCATCAGGTGGAATGCCCCCTTTGTAGAATAACCTGATCATACGTGATGACGTAGAGCGTGAGGTGATGAAGTAGATTGCAGTCCTGGACAGCCTCTAGACTTTGGTTGCTGTGACATGTGATATTGAGGTTATTGCTTAGCCAGGTGGGATATGCATGCTAGATGGGCCTTACTTATCAAGGAAGTGGTCTTCTTCAAATTGATTGAAGTTCAACTTTAAAATACAGCTCTTTGTATAAACTCGCAAACACTTTACACTCTTTGCTTTCATTTATCAAAGGCTATATGTAGCAAGGCACTTAGAGATGGAAACAGCCTACAAGATTCCCCTGCAACACCCAATAGGCTTTACAGGTATTTGGAGGCAAGGAATGAAGATGAAGTTCTCAATGGGACAGTTTAACAGCAAACCAGTATGCTGATCTGGATAACCATAGGGGAATACGGAGATCTCAAGAACCAGGCTCTAGGTAGGGGCTGGCACTCCAGGAATGACATTCAGATTGTTAATTTCTCTGAGTGGATAAATGTCTAGTTGACTGCTCTCAGAGAAGACTTCATGGAGGAACAGAACTTGAAAGAACACTTGGGGCCAGGCTACACTGTTGGTGGCAGCACTGTCAGCATAGAATCAATTATTCAAGTTGGATTGAGCATCTGTAAAGACGCACTCAATCAAACTTGGAAAGAGCTGGAGGTCAGTTGGGTAAGACCTTCCTGGAAAGAAGCGGGGAAGGTATTTCCCATCGAATCAGCACCATGGGGACCCTTTGGCAAGTTTGGTGAGTAGGCAGTAGGCAATCAGAGGAGATACGCAAAGTGTTTTATGTACTTCACATATGTCCCTTCAGCTGCTCCCAAAGTTGCATGGGAGTGTTGACCAGGGCTTAGGCAGAACAAGTGACATTTACTAGTAATTTCAGTTCAAACTTTCCTCTGAGTCTGTCATTGAAAATAGACACAGGTTTCAAATTCCAGCACAGAATCTTATTGTTTTGAGGGATGTTTAATTTTGTCCTATGATTGTTTGGGCTTTTAAGCATCCCTGTCACTTTTTCCCATGCTGAAGATGACTTAGTTCACTCTGGCTTGTCCTGAAGTGCCTGTATGAGCAAAATTCAGGTGTGCCCTTTACTTTATGCATGAGAGCCCATCAGTCTTCCCAGAGCATCCTGTCATTTTCCTGGGAAAGTCTCTGGGCTCTTTTCTTGATTTGTCCCACAGGTAATGTTATTTAACAAGACTTGGCTCCAGTTTCATACCAGAGCTCTGAGCAGTCATATTGCTCTCTTATATACAGTGCAGCCCCTTCCACCTTTTCTCCCCTGCCTGTCCTTCCTGAACAGTTTATATACATCTATGGCAGTGCCTGAGTCATGTGACTTGCCGCATCAAGTTTCTGTTATTCCAGTCACATCATACTTCTTTGACTATGCCTGGACTTCCATATCTTCCTGTTGGTTTCCCAGGCTTCATGTGTTTGTTTACAGGTACCTAAAATGACTAGCTGATTGCCTTACCTTCTCTGTCTGAATCAAGAGGCCTCCCCTGGTGCATCCCCCCTCCTTGTGCTTCCTCCCATTATCCCACTTCTCACCTTCCCTCAGGGCCCTCCTCACTAGATTACCCAGCCTGTCTGCAAAGATGCCTTGCCTCTTTTCATTAGTGGATCCTGTCCTTTCCTAATAACCCTTCTTGGAACAAAAAAACCAAGGAGTCTAGTAGCACTTTTAAAGACTGATAAATGTATTTATCACATGAGCTTTTGTGGGAGAAAATGCCACTTTGTCAGATGCTTGAAAAACTCTGAATTCCCCATCTTCAAGCATCTGATGGAGTGGCATTTTCTCCCACAAAAGCTCATGTGATAAATAAGTTTGTTAGTCCTTAAGTGTCACCAGATTCCTTGTTTTGCTGAACTAAATTAACACTGCTACCTCTTTGTAACTTCTTTCAATAGCATCTCATAGTCAATAAATCCAAAGTCCTCTCTCCAACATCACTTGCGTAACCACGCTTTTACTTCCACAGTTCCATGGTCCCTACCTGGTCCTTTTCCCTCAGAGAGGATGGATGAGAACATTACATGTGCCTCAAACTCCTTTATCCTTCTTCCCAGAGCCAGATAGATAGTCTGCAGTGATCTGATCAAGGTCATTTTTGGCAGTATCGGGTGTCCACATGGAGAAGTAGGAAGTGAGAGTAGTCCAAGGTCTGGAAAAGTCATGGTAGGCTTTCCCTCGCATCCTGAGTTCTAGCTCCAGGCAGGCAGCATGCTTTTCAAGTTTCCTGGAAGTGATTCATTGCTTCTTCCTCCTGGCCTCTCACTCAGTCACTCTGGGATAGCAGTCCAGGGTTGCTCACTTGACTTTCTCCAAGGCATGTCTTCACTCAGTCCCCTGTTGTGCACATGGTGCACTCCCAGTTGCTTTAGAGGTTTTATCCCAGTCCCCACTACTGTGCTTAATGGGATCCTTATCTCATCTTCAGTTGAGGGGATGAGGCCTTCTTATCTCCTTTGTGACCTGGAATCAGGTGTCTGTCTACCCAGTAATTACACAGAGAGCAAATATTCAGGAGGTTCTGAATAAGGTTAATGTGACAAAGGGGGGCGGTAAGAGGGAGCAGCTGAGAACAAGGAAAAACAAAAAGGATGTTAAAGAGGAAACCATCCACTCCATGTCCTCTGAGACATACTGATCATGATTCTAATCCACTCAGTTATTGGGACCCTGGTCAGGGCATGAAGACAGAGCACATAGCTAAATTAATGGCTCATCTAATCTGGAGTCCTGCTTGTGGGATTGGCTGATAGTTAATGTGACATGGGTAACAGACCACCACCACCACCACCACCCCCTTGCCCAAAATATACACTCACAGAGAAAAATTGAGCCTGGAACGGATGCTGACAGTTCATTCCCAGCATAGCTAATGGAACATATTTTGGCTCTTCTCACCTTCCCCATTTCAACCAGAAGATGGCACGTGGAACCTATTCTGCCTGGGAAATGGTGCCTGTTAATCAGGAAGGCTAGAGCAGCACTGTACAGCTTTGATCTGGCTTCAGCTATTCCTGACACAAACTGTCCAGATGAGGCCTAATTGGGGAAATGCTATGCAAAACAGTGCTCCCTTCCATGCTCTGGAGGGTAACAGAGCTGTATAGGTCTCATTAGGTTGCCTCATCAGTCTCACAGGGACTAATGCAAGATTGTTTGGCACAGCATGTTGTGTGGGGCTTCCTTCATCTGTGGTGAAATGTCCCTAGCTTTTCCTTTGGCAATGGCTTTGCAGAGCGGTGCAGGAAGTGACAGCTCATGGTCAGCCTTCATTTCATCCCAGAAATGCTGATTACACCCCATGTGTGACCCTAAGAAATCCTTCCCCTTTCTTGAGGTTAGCACCCCATACTCTATCATCTTAAGCAGTCCTTTCCCCTCTTCAGAGCTAGCTCCCTTCAGATGTTCCTAGACGTTTAGTAGTTCTCTAACTGGGTTCTGCAAAATGAACTCATTTAAGTTGCATCTAAGGAGATCCCCAAACTTCCCTTGCCATTGGCATGAGGAATGGGTAGCGCATTAAGCAAGGTGGTATTTTGATCACTAGCCTATGTACTGCTCCTCAGTCTGTTGTGCTGATGCTGCCTGTTGACTTGCAGAATTTCAGCAAAGGGAAGATCTTGCTGAGATTCTTCATTGCACGAGCCCCTTTACATTGCTCTAGGAGAATTCAGGGTTCAACTATCCCCCAGCTAGGGCAACGTTGCTTCAGTTACTCTCTAGGTCCCCCTTCCTAATTCCTGGTTTAGGAAGTGTGTCAATGGCAGGTCAAGGGACAGAGCCAGGCCTTTATTGCATTCTCAGCTACTTCAGGGACTATGTTGGGCTGCGAGAAAGGAAAGCTCTTATAAGGCCCTCTTTTCCCCCTCCATTCCTGTGCTGAGACCAGGAATAGATTACCAGTAACAGAGCCATTGGCTGTAATCTCACTAATCTCATTGGCTTCGCTCCTCAGAGGACATCACAGGATCAGCACATACAGTTCCTTCCATCCATTGATGATTTAGGAAGAGATTCTGTTGTTCAGCCTAAGTGCTTGCTTTCCCCTTACCTCCTGTTCCTCCTAGTTTACTGCCCTTTGACCCACAATAATTAGTTCCCCTCCTTCCTTTTAGCTTGCACAGTCAGTACATCCCCTTGATATGGGCATTCTATTTTCAGATTGAAGGCAGGAGGAAGAATAGCCAGAGCAGCTTCAGCTCTGGCTAGTCTGGGCTGTAGGGTGCCAGTCTGCTATACTTTAGATCAGACATCTCAAACTCAAATCACCACGAGGGCCACATGAGGACTAGTTGAGGGCCGCAGGAGGACGAGTACATTAGTCCGAGGGCTGCACCACTGGAACCTTTTCATAAAACGATATTGCAAATATCAGTAATAATAGTGTTGTTGTGGGATGCAGGAAATAGATTTAGGGGCCACATGCAGCCTCCAGACCACGTGTTTGAGACCCCTGCTCTAGAGCAGTTCCTTGTACTGCGGCTCGTGTCAGCGCCAAGGCATCAGTAACGTACAGCCACCTTTGCATCTTCTCCATCTGGATTCAGACTTCTGTGCTGCATACCCTGAGAGGCACAGAACAGAACACAAGCCCATGTCACCAACTTCACCTTAGATGAGTTGCTTCGCTGGTCTATGTATGTTAGCTATATTACTCTTAACTCTGAGTCCATCCCTGCTGGTGCAGTTTTGTTGCTCTTCAAATTCCTTCCAGTGTATAAAGATCTTTCTGTCAGTGTGATGCCTAGAATTGAACCCAGAGCTGTGGAGAGTGATTCTTCCTTCCCTATGCCATGTTGTTGGTGTGTCTGCGTAGGCAGCCCATAACGTATTGGCTTTTCATTCAAATGCTGTGTGGCATTCCAAATTCCAGTGAAAACTGCTGTCTGTTGGTGCTAGAGATACCTGCTTTCCCATTTTCTCCCTCCCATTGGATCTCAGGTTTGATGACTGTTTCTCCAGGTGTGTACGGCACTGCATTTGTCTGGGTTAAATCTCCTGTTATCAGACATCATAAGGTAGAGCTTGCTCTTGTTTCAGAAGGATCTGAGGAGTTGGAGAGCAAAGAGGCAGTGCCTCAAAGGGAACAGATGTGACCTGTATTAACACTTAGAAAATGGGTGGAATTCTGGGCCTCAGCTATAGAGAAGCTGGCGGGTGCTTGGTGCTGGAGGTGGTAGAAAAGTGGGCAGTGTGTTGCTTCATCAGACTGGCACACTGCTTATAGTAACTGTCAATTTAGTTTAGTGAGGTTTTTTTTTTTTTTTTTGAAACCTTGGCGTCTATTTAGAATTCATCAGTAAGGACGTGCAGTTCTCCATTTGAACACCAGGTGGCACATGGGTCAGTTGGGTTCTGCCTTAGGGTTTGTTTCAAGGCCTGGAGTCAGAGACTGATTTTTCCCCAGGTTTTAAGCTCCTGTCTAGGCTCCCCTCAACAGAGTCCTGGAGAGACGGAGGAGGATGAAAAGCAGAGGTGGCAGCATCACAATGTGCCTGCTCATCTTGCCAAGACAGTCATTACAAACATTAACTGAATCCTTACAGTATCTTTGTGTGAAGAGTAGCATTGCCCTGCTACCCAGCCAGTGTCACCCACAACTTGGTGCTCCCTGAACACCCTGTCTGGGCCACACAGACTCATAGCTCCAGCCACAGCAACACCTCTGAGTACCGTACCTCAAGTCGTACCTGCTCTGTGGACAGTGATTCTCACAGCTTGCTGTGTCCTCCACTGATGCTAGGCAGCTCCAGCCATATATATGCAAGTTGCCCTGCTTGGTTACACTCCCAGATAACTGCCACAGAATCACGGCTAATCCAGCACAGGCTGACTCCTAGGCACACTGATCCACACAGCTGCACAAACAGCCTCATGGCATCCTCATGCAACTCACCTGGGCTGAGTTGGGCTAGGATAACACCTGCTCTGCAGGCAGCAATCGCTGAGTATCTTTACACTGCTATTCACAGGCAGATGTATTCCAGACACAGAAGGGAACATTTTTGAAGTCCCATTGAAAATTAGTGATGCTTAAGTCTTGTTTGAAAATGGGGGTTTAGACTCCTAAGCTACTGGGTGCTTTGGAAAATTTTACCCAATGTCTGGATCCAGATGGCAGCTCTGCTTTTGCTGCTCAGCTGGTTATCTGGGTGCAGGGATTCAAGCACATTAAATCTAGAGGGCTGCACATGCTCCCACATGCTTGTACAGTACTGTCCTCAAATACACAGTGCAAAGGCAGCATCAGTCCCAGTTGCTCCTGCTTATGTGTTTTTGTAGATGGGCAACTCTGGCTCAGAAGTTTTTAGAAGGTAGTACTGGCCCAGTGAAGCCTGTTGGTTGTACTCCCTGCTGGCAGCGGAAATTATGCCAGACACCCTCTGACTGGAGATCTGTACAGAAACGTGGGCAGAGAGCTCCACTGAGATTCAGAGAATAACTGTGAGAACTCTGTTTGCATTCCTGCTAGGTTGGGAGCTGTCTCTCATGTCTGATCAGACACAGTCCATGCAGAAGCAAACTGAAACTCACCCCCTTCCTTCCTACCCACAATGCCACAACTCTTAGTTTACATGATCCTCTGTTCCACCACCTTCTCAGCTGTCACTTTTTGGGGAGTCCTCCAGCTCCTGTCTCTGCTACCTATGGCTTCCCCAAGAAGCTGCATGGGGTACAAATGTGATCTATTGACACTGTCATGCAGCTGTACGGGGGTTGAATGGGCAGAATTTTGTTAGCTTCACTTTGGTGCCAGGGAAATCTTTTAGCAGAGATGTCAGTCTGGAAACATGGGGATAATGTGCTGGGAAAACTGATCCATCATTCGCTGGTGGTGTGGGCAACAGGGTGAATAGTGCAGATGGTCTCCAATGCTTTTACCACTGGTTGTCTTGTCTTGCTTTGAGTGGAGTTAAGCAACACAGTGGCAGAAATGCTTGAGCCCTGCGTACAACATGTTGCCAACAGCAGGGAATTACAGCTCTGTTTTCACAGGGAAACAGCTCAGGGGTGACTCTACTATTCAGAAGGCTTTCTTTCACATTGCAGGTGCTAAGAACTGGTTTTAAAATGAGAGATTAATTTCTGAAGATTGATGGGTTAGGACACTACTCCAGGAAATTGTTCCCAGTGTATTTTTCACACTCTACTCTCTACAGGCTGCTCTTCTTGGGGATGCAGGACACTCATTAAAGCACACAATCCAGTGATGCAGCACTAGCACCTTTAGGGACCAGCAGGCAGTGCTTCATATGGTACCACCCTCAGTTCCCTAGTCAGGTATACCAGAGTAGAGAGACTGCACCAGAGCCAGCTCAGAGGCTATATTTTGCCAGCACACACAACCTGAACAGATCATGCTTGCACCTCATGCCCAGTTACAGTGCACTCTGCATGTCCCTAGTGCTGCCATTTTGTAATATGGTCACGTCTGAACAGTGCCCAGACCCCTGTAGTGCTGTTAACACACAGCATTCACACACAATCTAGACATGGTGGCCAGGGACCATCTGGCAGAGAGTACTCCATACAATACCCTGTGGCATCTCAGGTAACCATAGCGCTCAGACACTGTACCCAGTTGCACTGATATTTTGCTACCTGTGGGAGGTCAGCCTTTTTGGGGTAAGGGGCACAAAGCATAGGAGGGAAGTTGGGGCTGGGATAAGTCCATGACCCAGATCCACCTTGTTGCCTAAAACATACCAAAATATCTTCCCCTCTTTTCTGTCCCTGCAGAAGCTGGAAATAAGAACCAAGCTCCCTACTGCAAAATGCAGAGTCTGTGTATATGCACTACATTTGTGGCCACAAGAGATGGTAAAAGTATCCAGCCAAACAGGCACTCATCTCTGCTCCCCTTTAGGGCCATCCTTAAGTCAAAGCGTCAACACCAATAGCAGTCCCCTACTGCAATGAGCAAAATTCTCTGCATTATGTGTATTCATTCCATCAGCAGGTACCTGACACCCTGTAGGGATTTGGTACTGAAGGCATGGCTCCATAGTACCCAGTGTGATGACCCTAGTACTGTCATCAGTTTGCAGGACTATTTTGTGTGTATGATTTTTTTAGAACATTTTATTTTGGGCTTCAGAGGAATTCTGAGGGAATTCCTTACTGAGATTTACTATGCTCTAGGATTTCTTACCCTGTGCCTTTTGGGGGCGTCTCCTAGGACCCATTAGCTTGGAAAATCCCATGTTCTTTCCTTAGGAAAGTTTTGTGTTTCTTTTAATGCTTTAATGCTTAATTCTTTAATGCTTTTCTTAAACCTCCTGCACTGCTCCTCACAGCCACCAGATGTGCGCAGTTGAGCCACTTTGGCTCCTGTTACTAGCAATGATGTCAGAAGAATTGGATTGGAGGAGGCGGTCATCTGATAATGCGTAAGCCAGGCAATGGTGCAGCCTCCTTCTCCACCCACCTCCCCCCCTTCGCCTCCAGCTCCCCCACCCCACCCCAGTCAGCTGGTCTCTTCAGAGACAAAGAGAGGAAAAAAACAAGGATTATTTTTACATACAGACAAAGGCTTTGTGGAACTGGCAGGCCTCTCACCTTCTCATCTGTCCCTTTTTTGTTATGTTGGGAACCCCGGGCGGGATGGGGAAGGAGCAGCCCAGCTCACATTTCAGGGGTCTTTTGTTTCTGCTGTGTCTGGCACCAGAGGTTTGTGGCCTTTATTTTCAGTGTGTGATCTGGGGTGAGAAGCAGTGAAGTTTCTGTGTTTCTCCATCTGCTGCTGGGCTGGCTCAGTGAGGGGCCTTCACCTGCACTCTCTCATAGGCAGTGTCTGCCCCTGCAGGCTTTGTTTTGAACACTTCCCTGTTACAGTTTGAGAGGAGAAATTGGCAGGTTTTGTGCTGGTGAATGAAACAAAGTTGTCATAAAGAGGCACAGTTGGTGTAGGAAGGCAAGATGCATGCCCTGTCCATGACCCCAAGACACAATGGCTGTTGCATGTCACTACTGCCCAGAAATCCCCTCCACATCTCTGCCAGTGTACCTCATTCTTGTGCTGACATCTCCCTCTCTATTCCAGGCCCATGTGCCTACACAGCACTTCCTGTTCACCTCCCTCAGTCTCAAGCTTTGTAGTACATGCAGCTATTCATCCTGGGCTCCCCACATATCTCTGCCAGTGTACCTCACTCCTGCCCTGCAGCGCTGTCTGTTTTTCCAATCTGGGACCTGCCCAGTCTGATTACTTGTACTTTCCCAGCACTCCCTGTTGAGTCACCTAGGGTGTGCTGGGAATATGCTGGGCCAGCATTTACAAGTCGCTGAAATGTGTTTAGTCACTTAGTCCTTCATTGCTGATATGATCACAAACTCCTCTGTTCTCCTCTGTTGTACCCCTCCCTGTTCCATGGTGTAGTTCTGTAAAAGCACCTAATCTGTGGTGTTCTGGACTGCTGTGTCCTGTCCCCTCTGCCCAGATCTGCCAGTGCACTTCAGTCCCTTTCTCCCCTTCCAGCCCTCCTTCTCTGGGCACAGAATCATAAATCCCTGGATTTTCTTCGTATCTATTGCTGTGATTCCTGCAGTCAGTTCAATGGCTGTAGAATTGAGTCCCGCCTGTTTGCCCCTTAGGCTCTATTTTGCTTGTGCTCCAGAATGGGTACACAGGCATGGCTGCAGAGATCTTGCTTCATTTGAGCTGGTCTGCATGTTGGAACAAAACTACTATTTGTCACAGAAATGATCCATGCAGTGTGTTTCCATGAGTTCAGAGTTATCTTACTGGACTGAATACTGTAAATAACCTGTGTGGCCCTCTGTCACATTAGGGTACAGCATTTTGCATGCTAATGCTCTGAGTGTGCTTTCTACAAAAGTGGAGCACTCTTTGCAAGCCCCCCCCCCCCCCCCGAGTTACAGTGCTCCACTGAGAGCCCTGCTCCTGGATGTCGATACACTGGCTGCATTTACTACTACTTTGGGTATGTGTTTTAGATACCATGAGATGTAAGAGTAAACTGGCCTATTTTAAACCGCCTTGCTTCTCAGTTACTCCTATCAGCTCCCAGTTTTATAGCAGTAAAGACTGGAAATGAGATTTGAGTGCCAAATCCATTGCTGCATCATCCCCGTTGTAGCTGATGTTCAGCTGATCCACTTGATGTTGAACACATCCCACTGCAAGCTGGGAAAGCCCTAGTTAGGACTCTGGTGGGATTAAGTTTAAAATTCTGCTGGGTTTAGTCCTAGTCAAGCTCCTCTTTGGCTTGAGATCTGGAGGAGCAAAGAAACATAGTCCTACTCCTGTACCAAACTTCCCATGTGTCTATTGTCCTCTGGGACTGATAGAGAATCTGGCACCCATTTCTCACCCTCCCACACTCAGTGTGTGAATCAGGATGGGCCAAAACTGAGAGGGCCAGGTTGTACCTTCATCCCCCCCCCCCCATCCTAAAATGCAGCTTCCTTTCATCTTACCCCTCACAGCTGTGGACATGTGGGGATGAGTGCCTGGCTTTTGGCACAGGAAGTGGATTCAGCAATGAAAGATTGCACAACACTACAGCAAAAACAGATGCAGTCTGTAGTGTACTTAAAAGCTGGGGTGTTTGAGGATGTGGAGGGGACCAGTCGAGGGATAAAGAAAAGCTACAGGTTGTGTACTACCTCAGAGAAAGGTTCTGGGCTCTTTCCAAAACAAACAGAACACAGTGCTTGGCCTGAGGATCTATGTCTGTTTTAGACATAGTACAGTGAGTGAGCTCAAAGGTGCTGGGGGCAGGGGTGTCCTAATAAATTGACAACAAGGAGTTGTGTGGCACTTTAAGACTAACAGATTTATAAATTGATATGGTTACTGAGATTTGTGGCATGTGCAGCATGGATGAATCTGCATATAAATAGGTATGTGTTTGTTGTTTAGACTCTGCTTTTCTTACCTTCAGATATTTTTCTTCTCTGAACCGGCTTTTCTCTGTTAGGATAGGGTGATTGCCGTGTATAAGTGCTTGTGATCTTTAAAAGGCTTTCATGGGAGGAGGGCATTTCAGGCTAACATAATGGCAAAGCACCATGAGTCTAGTAGTCATGATGCCGTGTCAAGGGCATGCTGTATCTTGTGCAGAGAGGCCTGGCATGGCTGAGTTTGTGTAACATGGGTGTGTGATTCCCCTGCTTCCCAGACCTTAAGTCTATGTGGGTTGCGTGCAGTGACTCGGAGTAGACCAGATATGTTGTAACTTTTCCTAGGCACAACCTGTATGTATAACTGCTGCATCTGGCTAGTTCCAGACAGCAGCCTCCCAGGGATTATCAGCACTTCCACTCACCAGGCTCCTTTCTTCAGAGTTCAGGCAGGATGCATGTCCAGCCAGGATTTTCCAGGAAGGTCTGCACATTGTTTCAGAGCTGGGAAGCTGGCCAAATTGTGTCTTGGTTTTCTCTTTTCCAGCAGCAGGGGGTGCTCTTGCACTGTCATACAGCTGGCTTGCCTTCCCTGCCGCATTCAGCCATTTTAGGCAGGGTGTTTTTCTTCCTTCTCGGCTCCATTTTGTGTTTATGACGCAGAAAGTAAAAGATTGAGCAAGGGAGGAGTCTGTGGGTAGAGTGAGGCTTGGCTAGCAGAAGCAAAGCTGCTTCTGAAGCTGTCACTGCCACACTCCTCACAGCCACTCGGGGTTCAGTGCAAGCCAAGGCAGTGTGGCTTTACTGGCACAGTGTAGGGCCCCGGGCAAGAGGCTGCTCCCTCCCATATACACCAAGTAAGACTGTGGCAGGTAGGAGATGTCAGAGTGCCAAACTTCCTCTGCTATCTAGTCTGAGGAGCAGAGCCAGGATTACCCAGCCCCAGACTCTCCTCCCCATCCCCAATTAGGGGATGCTTTGCCCAGGACAGCTGCTGGAAGGGGATTCCCTAGCTGAACCAGGGCAAGCAGTGCAGAGTCCAGAGCAGTCACACTCCCCCTCCAGCTGCTATGTTATTCAAGTTGTTTGGGAAAGCCAGGTTTAATTGCCTTTTCTCTGTGTGGGGCAGGGAGAGGGGTTGTCTCCCCCAGCCACAGGGGGAGTCAATGCAGCAGTATCAGTGTATGAGCAATGATTTATGGATCCATCTTTCTTTATAATCTGTGTTGTATTTTAGGCAGTCTAATGCTCCTCCTCTATGTCCCAAGTGTACAGTGGGATGGGGTGGGGGGCTTGCTCAGCCCAGGAGCAGACAGCAGATGGCAAGCCAAGCTTTGGAAACCTTTATTCTGCTTGCTGTGCGACAGGAATTCCGCTGTGGTATCTGCCCCCCACCCATCCCCCAGTCCTTCTCCCTCAGATCCAATACAAGTCAGTGCAAGGAAGGTGTGGTTCGTAATTCTAGTGACCTTATGTGCGTAGTGAAGTCTGCAGCAGAATTCTGTACCAGAGCACCAGAGAGAAATGGGACTTCCGTTTGGTCTGTGGCTCAGAGCACAGAAGTGTATTCTGTCCTAATGGAACAAATAGAGGTCTCAGGGGACCGAGAAGAGGTGTCTCTCTCGGCAAGGAACTGTGTTCTATCTCAGTGGTATCTGGGGGAAGGGGCCCCTCTCTGTGGAGGGCACTAAGCCCTACTCCCTGTGAGACCTGGGAGAGGTGGCAGGAGAAGAGGCACCTCTGCAGAGGGGGCTGTGTCCTATCTGTGTGGGACCCAGGGAAGGTGGGGGAGAAGAAAGGAATTTCTCTGTGAAGGGGGCTGTGTTCTATCCTGGTGAGATGCAGAAGGTCCAAAGGGGGGAAGAGGCATCTCTCTGGCAAGGGGGCCGTGTTCAGGGAAAAGTATGTTTCTGAGAATAGAGATGTGCTCCATCTATCTTGGTTTACTTCATAGCCCCTCAGCATGCTTTCTGGGCTCTGTGCAGGAGCCTTGAGAGGTGTTTTGGCTTGAAATATGGGTGGAGCTGTTCCTGGAAGAATCATTTTAGTATGGGTTTGTAAGGGAGACTTTATTTTATGTCTGGACAGTGTGTTCAGTTTGTTGGGCTTTTTTCAAGCAAGTAGTCCTACAGTAGGAATTCCTGTTCTCACAACCTGGGAGTCACCAGCAGCATTGTTCCTATTATGCGTAATAGATTTAGGGGACTGTGAAGACAATCTTAGAGAGTGCCAAGTCCTGGTTTGTCACATGCTTTGTACATAAAGGGACTTGAATTTTCAATTCTGCTGTGGGGATCCAGCAGGGTCATGATAGTTTGCACGGGCTTTTACTAGTGAGATATGATGCATTAAAAGTTTGAGTAGCAGTTGCCACTTCGGTGGTGAAGGCACAGATCTCTGTGGCCAGGTCTTCTGAGCCTACCCATCTTTGAAGGAGGCATTGATATGCTTTCATTTATTACTGATCATCACTGGCTTATGTCAGCTGTGAAGAGATGTGGGTCAGCATTTCCAGAGCTTCTGATTGGGTGATGGGTTTGAACTCAATCAAGGCAGGTGAGATAAAAGTGTTTCCAATTCAAAGAAGGTTTCCCTGTCTCTATGTAGCACTGTGGGTCAGTTAGCTGTTTCCTGCAGGGAATAGTTCATGACTAGGTAGATGTTACTGTCTGGGAGGTGAAAGTGACTTTATGGCTGTGTGTCTGTATGTGGCCTTGAGGTTGATGGCTTGTAGCTGATCTGGGTTTGTGCCATAGCTGCTCCAGTCATCTACCTTTTTACCTCACTTTCCATAGCTCATTGGACAACCAGAATGACTTGTTTGGAATGTGTGAAAACAAGAGAGGTTGAGCAGCTATGTTACCTCCCCAGTGGACCAATACATTGGAGAATGATTTTGCTCAGGGTTTCAAATGGGTTTGCTTTGGGGAGGTTGCTGTGTCTTCAGCCACAGAGGCTGTTTTTGTATAGTAAGTTTAGGAGTTTAGTAACAAAAGGATTCATGTGCTTTCTGTATAGGCCCTTTTCAAGAAGAAAGTGACTTGAGGATCCTATGTCCATAGAGCAACTAATGCTGTAGTATCTGAGGAGGCACTGATCCCCACTCTCCATGTCTGTTCGTCTGTCTGTCTAGGCTGCTCAGCCTCATTTTCTGGTGCCTTCTTGCTTGTGGAACTGTGTCACTGAATCCTAAGCTAGAAATGAACAGGCCTTTTCCACTTCTCTTGTTTGCTTCCTCAATTCCAAGATTTTCCAGTCAGTGTATTTTGCATGGCTCTAATCTTTAAAGTCCTAAGCAATAGTATTCCTATTCCAACTCCTGTCACTTTCGACTGCAGTTTAATAGATTTTCCCTTTCTTTATCAACGCTTCCTTTGCTTCTCACCCCCTGCTCTTCATAAGAGTCCTCCCCAGGAACACAATGGGGGTACTTCCTACATCCAAAGAGCCTCTTTGATCTCTGGAAATTGCTATAGCAGCTGCTTTCCCTTTAAGCCTCTCTGGGTTGCAGCGTCCTTCATTTGTGCATGTGTGCACACACAAAATTAGGTCAGCGATTCTTGTGTTTTCAGTAGCTGTGCCGAGCTGTATTTGCTTCTAGCCTAGGGTGTGAGCACATGACAGGGGGAGGGAATCCAAAGAGGAAGCATCATCATGGGTTGGCTCTGAGGTGAGAGATGCAGCTCTTCCCTTCCTCATGTTTTCCGGGGCAGCGTGATACCACTATGAATGAAGAGTAGGGTATTGGGGTTAGTGGGTGAAGCCCTGAGGGAATGTGATTGGCAGTTAGTGCTCCTTCTGGAAAAAAATAGCTTTCTCTTTGATATATGCATTACTGATATCAGTGTTGCAGCTTTATACTATAACTCATCCACTCCTCTGGAGGCAGAGATCGGGTTGGGGGTTGGCCCTGTCCTTTGTAGTCAATCATCTTGGAGCCAAACCAGCTGGGAGGAGAAATTTAATCTAAAAAAATGGGAATGATCATTAGGAATAATTTAAAACTTCTGCACTAAATGCCCAGAAAGCTACAGCTGAGAGAGAACGCATGATGGTTTAAAAAAAAAAAAAAAATTTAGAGGGGAAGTCAAGGCAACTGTTAATTGTGTATAAATTTGCTGCGGGGTAAATATATGCGTAACAAATGAGAGGACGGGGAGATTGATAGTAATGACTATAAATCAGGGGTTAGTAACTTGAAGAAAATAAAGAAAACTATGTTCTGCAGAGTCAGACAATAAAAGGGAGTTTTTTAATTTATCAAGAACAAAACTAATCCTAACAATGGAACTATCCATTATTGGTTGGAGGTGGTGGAATTTGTAATGCAAAAAAGGCAGACGTGTTCAAAAAGCATTTCTCATTCTGTAACTGGGGATGATGTTGATAACACTTGTCCCATTTCACTAGCGTCTCTGGAGGATGGTTTGGGCTCCTCACTACAAAAAAGATATGGACAGATAAGGAGTCCAGTGGAGGGCAACAGAAATGATTAGAGGGCTGAGGCACATGATTTATGAGGGGAGACTGAAGGAATTTGGCTTATTTAGTCTGCAGAAGAGAAGACTGAGAGGGGAATTTGATAGCAGCCTTCAACTACTTGAAGGGGTGCTCCAAAGAGCTAGGCTATTCTTAATGATAGAGGACAGAACAAGGAGCAATGGTTTCAGGTTGCAGCAGGCGAGGTCTAGGCTGGATATTAGGAAAAGCTTTCTCACTAGGAGGGTGGCAAAGCACTGGAATGGGTTACCTACTGAGGCAGTGGATTCTCCATCTTTGGAAACTTAAGGCCACGTTAGACAAACCCGTGGGTGGGATGGTTTCATGGGAATGGTCCTGCTTTTAGTGGGGGGTGGGGGTGGGGGTTGGGCTAGATCAGTGGTTCCCAACCTTTTTCAGGCTGGGGACCCCTTTTTAACAAAAAAAAAAAACAAAAAAAAACACACAACACTTTGTCCCCTCCCCTGGCTGATCATGTAATCTGCCCCACGCAGGCAGACTCTGGCCTGCGCTACTCGGGTGGTGCTGCTGGGACAGCCGGTGAGTGGTGCCGCCACTGCTATGGCCCCCTGCCCTTGCCTTCCCAGGGAGCCACCTCATCCCCATCCCGCTGCTGGTATCTGTCCATGGGTGGGGAGAGAGAGCCCTGGTGGGGAACATCATGGCTGCAGCTGGATTCCAGACCTGGTAGGGAGAGGCTCTGTGGACCCCCTGCAGCATGTCTGCGGACGCCAGGGGTCCCCGGACCCCAGGTTGGGAACCACTGGGCTAGATGACCTTGTGAGGTCTCTTCAAGCCCTAATATTCTATGATTCTATGTTAAGCAGAAGATACCAAAGTCAGACTTTCTAAAATCAGCAGATCAACATTTCTTGCATCCAAGAGTTTTAAGAAAGTTGGCGGAGGTGGTTGCTGAACCACTACTATTGATTTTCAATAAGTCTGGGAGCACTGGGGAAATTCTAGAATCTCAGAACAAAGCAAATGTGCCACTTTTTAAAGGGGTTAATGAGATGACCTTGGTAGTTAAAGGTCTGTCAGCGTGTCATCAGTGCCAGGCAAGATAATGGAGCAGCTAGTACAGAACTCAATAAAAGAATTAGAGGAGGATAATGTAATTAATGCAAACCAACAGGAATTATGGGAAATAGATTCTGTCAAACTAACTTGATATCTTTGCTGTTGAGAATGCAATTTTGGTCTAGTATGGATATAATAATCTTAGATTTCAGTTAGACATTTAACTTGGTAGGTACCACATGACCTTTTGATTTAAAATCTAGGATTATATAAAATTATCATGTCATACATAAAATGAATTAAGAACCAGCTGGCTCAGGGGTGAACAATCTTTACGAGGGGCTGTGCCCTAATCTCCCTGAGCCTCTCCCAGTGCTGGTGTCAGGAAGGAGGCTATTCCATCAGCTTGTTGGTGGCAGATGATCAGATGTGCAGCTCCTTCACAGTAATGTGTCAGCAACAGGGGCCAGATCTGCAGCCCCTTCCTGGTGGCAGCATCGGCTGCAAGGACAGGGTGCCACGTGCCACTCAGAATTGGCTCCCTCACATGTGCCAGAGCTTGCAGACCCCTGACTAACTGGTAGTTCTCAAAAAGTAATTATAAACAGGGAATTATTGTGAAGTGGTGGTGTTTACAGAGCAATCCCACAAGAATCAGTTCTTGCCCCTACTATGCTTTAACATTTTTGTCAGTGACCCAGAAGAAAACAAATCATTACTGGTAAAGTTTGCAGGTGATACAAAAATGGGGGGAATGATAAGTAATGTCAAGGACAAGTCACTGATACAGAGCAACTGGGATCACTTAATAAATTGAGAGTAAACAAACAGTGTTCATCTTAATATGGCTAAATGTAAATGTGTATATCTGAAAACAAAGAATCAAGTCCATACTTACAGGACAGAGGACTCTGTCCTGGGAATCAGAGACGCTGCAAAGATTTGGGGTGGATAATCATCTGAACATGTGCTCCCAGTGTGATGCTATGGTCAAGAGAGCTAATGCAATCCTGGGATGCATAAACAAGGGAATCTTGAATGGGCACAAAGAGGTTATTTTACTTTTAGATTTGGCACTGGTGTAACTGCTGCTTGAACACTGTATCCTGTTCTGATGCCCCCAATTCAGAAGGATTCTGATAAATTGGAGAAGGTTTAGAGAAGAAACATTAGAATGATTAATGGACTAGAAAACCTGCCTTTTAGTAGTAGACTCAGAGCTCAATCTATTTAGCTTAGCAAAGACAATGTGATTTCTAGAAGTATGTATGTGAAGAACAAATGTTTAATAATGGACAACTCAGTCTAGCAGAGAAAGGTTTATGGCTGGAAGTTGAAGCTAACAAATTCAGATTGGAAATAAGGCATAAATCTTTGATAGTGAGGGTAATTAACCATCAGAACAATGGACCATGGATTATCATGGATTCTCCATCACTGACAATTTTTAAATCAAGACTGGTTGTTTTTCTCAAGGTTCAGCTCTAGGAATTATTTTGGGGCAGTTCTCTGGCCTGAATAATACAGGAAATCAGAGTAGTTAATCACAGTGGTCCCTTCTGGTATGTGCAGCATGTATAAGAGGTTGGGGGAGACTGCATGCAGGAGGACAAATGCTGTGGATGCAACATAGATCACCCTCCTTTGGAGCACGAGAAACAAAACTCCCTGGAAGTGGACTGCGGTCTCACCTATGCTCTGCAGTTACTCCGCCTTTTCTCCCTAGCTTCCTCCTCCTACAGCTTGCTCTTCAGGGTAAGAGGTGGAGTGGAAGCAGGGCCTCGCTCTTCTAGGGAGTGCCTGGCACTTGTGCGTAAGCCTCTCCAAATGGAAGACTCATGAGCCACCTACGCCTTCTGCCTTTGGAGTCTATAAATATAGTGAGGATTTCATAGCCAAGCTGCTTTTGAGAGTATTAGTAGCCCTTCCCTTCATTTCGTCCACTGGCCTTTACTGGTGCTAGTTTTGTGGACTTAGTATCTCCTCTGTTCCCCTACCCCAAATGCAGCTTTTCTGATGTATGGTTACATCAACTCATGATCACTTGCAGCCCATGAACTGAGATCTTAGGTGTCTGGGCAGCATGCTATCTGAGTTAGCTCTTGTTCTTCTTGGGCAAGCTAGCACTGCATGTCTGAGAGGGTAAGGATGGCAGAGGACAATGGGCTTATGGGGCCAGAGTGAACAGAGTGCTTTCAGAGCCTTGACCCCTAAGATGAAATCTCTGGAGTGATGACTGGAAGATTTCCCCCAGCCCATATGAGGAAAGAGCTGTTGTCAGGGTGGAAGAGATGTTGCCAATGCACCAGGGGGAAGCTTCAGTCTGGGCTATGTCACCTGTTCCTCAGGTTTCAGCACTTGCACAGTACATATTGCAGCAAATGCCCCATTGCTAGGGTATTTCTCATATACCAGGTAAGCCAAGACTGCTTCTCTGGCCTTGAGCTAAAAGGTAAGGCTAGTGAGAATAGCTTCCTCGTCCTCTGTAAATATCTGTGACCTTTGTAGCGGTTTGTGGAATGTGGATTGGACAGAGTTCTGAACAGCAAGCTGCTTTATTCAACAGCTATCTAGAGAAGCTTTGCACTGCACAGATGTGAGTGAAAGCTCCTCAGGTCTTTACTCCCCCTTAATTTCCTGTGCATACAGCAAAACAAAACCAGGAAGGTGGACAGGAGAAGAGTGTGCAGAAGAAGAAGGTCAAAGAGCTGAAAGTGTTGGATTCGAAGACTGCACAGAACCTCTGTAAGTATGTTGGAGGTAGAGAATTGCCCATGAACCGAGAGTGACCATAGGATTCCTGCTGGGGCTGAATTGACTGAGCACAATAAGGCGTAAAGTGACTGACTCTCTAGTTCTTAGCTGAACACTGTCCCCATGGATTTATTCGTGCTTCTTTTTGGACCCTGGCAGCAATTTTCCTGGGCTCCTTCCGTATGCCTTATGAGGAGATCAGAAATGTTATCCTGGAAGTGAATGAGGCTGTGCTGACTGAATCCATGGTGCAGGTAAGTGAGAATCAGAGAGGCAAGCATGTTTCCATGCAGTGGCGATCCCTATAGAGTTAGCTCCTTGTATTTGCTAGAGTGGTGTCTGTTTGAAGAAATGACTGCTGTGTATAAATCTTTACTAAGTATTTCCTAAGTATTGCCTTCTTTCGGGGGGGGGGATGGCTGACAGACCTGTCTTCACTCCACATTGTGTAGGACCCCATCTTCTCTTGTTCTTGCCAAGGGGCCTTAATTTTTCTGACTGCTTCATGACTCGTGTGTTTCTCTCTCAGAACCTAATTAAGCAGATGCCAGAGCCAGAACAGCTGAAGATGCTGTCAGAGCTGAGGGATGAGTACAATGAGCTGGCTGAGTCTGAGCAGTTTGGCGTTGTGGTGAGTGCCCTGCTACTGGAGCCAGGCTGCAGTTTCTTCTCCCTTGTCTGATTAGTATACTATTGGGCAGCTGATCACATATAGAGAATGTGGAGTCTCTCCGCCAGTCCTGCAGTGTGTGATGCTGTTGTCCCCTTCCTTTCTTAAATCAGATATCCCAGCCCCACTCAGTGTGTCTGTGACACTGCCTCTCCATAGACCCTGTCTATGATTCGTATGTTTTACCGTGAGAGTCCTGAAACAGCAGCCATATGTTCATCCCTCTCATCTCCATTCCAGATTGCTCTTCATGCTCAGTGGTTCACAGATTCTAGTTTCTGTGTCACAGGATGACACTGGCCTTTAAGAGGGAACAGGGCCAGTGACCTGTCAGCTGCCTCCCAGCTAGGCTTAAAAGAGGGCTCCTGGGCCCTGGAGGTGGCAGGTTGATGGGTGGAACCAGAACTGTTTGGGAGCACTGAGCGAGTCAGTTCGGGCAAGTGAGCACTGCCTGCCAGTGAAGAGATTGGAGAAGGTCAAGGAGCCAGCGGAGGGACTAGCCTGTGGAGATTTCTGAGACTGAGAGTCTGGCCAGGGAGGGCTGGAGGCAGAGGGCAGCAGAGGAAGATGTGTGCTTGCTTGCTGCAGCCAGAGGGCCAGAAAGTGCAGCAGGCTGGGGAAAAGGAATTGTGAGAGCTGCTGGAGTTGCACAGGAGAGCCTCAATGCAGAGTGATGCTGAGGCTCCCCTTGATGCACTATGGGTCTGGAGCTTGTCCTATAGGTTATGTGCAGGGAGCTTTCTTTTGTCCTAAATTAACCTTGCCAGGGCAGCTTGTGCTCAGAAGCAGAGAAGGAGGAAACTGAGGCAACTGCATCTAATGTGATGTGTCTTGCTGCAGGAGGGCACTCCAGCTTGAGCCATCTCATGATACTGCTACTCAGTAGTGTTCTTCTGGTGATATTTGCCTTTCCCAGCTTCTCATTTCAGCTGTGATTTGGTTAGTGTTAGCTGTGGTGTTTTGTTTTGTTTTTTTAATTCATGTTACTTTACTGCTTCTTTTATTTGTTTAAATAGCCATTAGCATCAGCACAGCATCCAGAAATGAATTCAAGTGTTGTGTGTCATGTGCCAAAAGTTAGTACTTTTTAGTTAGCACTTAGCCTGCCTGGGTAATAGACATTCTCTTTGGAGCTGTGTGGCCTGCAATGGGGCCTACCCCATAGGCTTGAGAATAGACTGGAAGTCTCCCTAATGGAGGAACCTCTGGCAGCTCACCCCAGGGCATGAGGGGAGCTGGGGGTGAAGTTTCCAACTAAACTTTTCTCAGGTCAAAAGGGCATAAAAGAGATCTGCAGAACCAGGGATTTTAGACTTCAGAGAATTCATTGTCCATGTTCCAGTCTCTCTAAAAGACAGTGCACTTCTAATTTGGGACTTTCCACAGAGTTGTTGAGGAAGTTCCACTTTAAGGGCCAGATGTAGAGACCCTATTTCCTCTCTCTATAAGAACTTCAGGTTATGGCATGAGTTGGTACAGATTCATGCGTTTGCTGGAGAAGGGTTGGTGTAAGAGATTCCTTGATTCTGGTGGGCATGTGTAATTGGGCATTGGGCTGCGATGCACTCAGTATTGTTTCTTATCAAGTGGACCCAAGATATGCTGTTGCCTGCATGGCAGCAGAGGAACTTCTGATGGCTTTTTGCATTCGCACAGTCTTCTAATTCCTCATTTACGCCATCCTAGGGATTCTTTGGACCAACTCCAGTATCTCAAAGCAAGTGCCTCAGTTCTGTTCGTTGATCTTTCTCCTTATCATTAAATTTCAGTCGCAGATTAAACACTCTGAGTCTTGCTCTCCTCTCCTCCTCTTAGAATTTATGGCACAATTAGTCTGACCTGAGAGAGAGAGTCACTCTTTTATCTGCAGAATAGCAGTGATTTGACATGATTTGGGGTTTATTCCTAACGACCCACATCGGTGTTATCCTCTTTGGTCCATGTGGCCTTGTAAACGGTCAAGTACTTTAAACATACGCCATGGACTCAGTGAACTGAGCATGGCCATGACCAGCCTTCTAAAAGGACTGGAAATAAGAAAGCAGTACTGCCATACCACCATACCACCTCCCCCCCCAATGTCCTAAGAGAGCCACTGAAGTGTCTAATTCTCCTTCAAGAGCTTGCTCATGTCCATTCTGTCTGTAAGTGTGTGCATGCCTCCATGCACAGCTATCAGAAACCTTTTTCCTCCAAACAGCAGCCGTAAGGCTGGCTCTGGCTCCCCCTGGAGTGGCAGGCATCCACCACAGTATATCAGGCGAAGCCAGAGCCCAGCCTGTCCAGTTTCTTCTTTCCTCCTTGGACAGCTATGGGAACTTCGCTGCAGCTTCAGTTATTCAATTTCCCACACTTAGTTAGTGCTAGCTTTTGTTAGGCATTCTTTTGTGTCCTGTTAAGTACTGTAGTTAGGTTTGTTAGGTTACTGTTGTAGGGCATAATGCCGGGATCCCCGTGATTCAAACCATGCTCAGCTTGTGGGAAAGCTTTCTCTATAAGTGACCTGCATGAACAATGTCTAACGTGTGGAGAGCCAGAGATCGGAACACTCTTGCTCTGGAGAACTAACCCTGGGGCAGCCAGGGGTTCAAAATGCAAGCAGGGAGCTGCACTACTTGCACTCTACTGGAGACAGCCCCCAATCCCAGAGAGGCTTCTCTAACAATGAGAGAGATTCAAGAGGATCTCTGATGCTGCAGCACCGTTCTTGTGCTTCTCTGAGAGAGAAGCATCGGTGGTGGCACCTCACTAGGTGCAGGAACAGAAGCCCTAGTCCCTAATCTTCTGAATCCAGCTCAGTCTCCTCCTAGGGTATCGTTAGTCTCAGTGGGAGAAGAGGCAGGGATCATTATTCCTATTCTTCCTCCCCATCCTCTCAAGATAGAGAGAGGGCCAAGAGAGGGAGGACGGTTTCCCAGTCACACCTACAGCCTTACTCCTGGCAGTATTGGCAGTGACCCACACAATGGCTTTGTTGGGGCCCATGGCCTTACCTTATGCCACCAGCACCCCAGTCAGCCACCTCAGCTGAGGTGAAGTCTGAGCTGCCACCCCAGAGGGGAGTCAGCAGCCTCAATCCAAGTCAAGTGTACGGGAGGAGTCTGTAGAGGAGACATCTGGACAGCCCAAGGGCCTTTCCTCTTCCTTGTCTCGCGGGGACCTGGCAACCTATCTCACCACCCTCAGATGATTTTAAAACTTACCAGGAGCTGTTGAAGAGGGTGGCTTCCAATCTGGGTATGGAATCCAAGGAGCTCAGAGAGGTGATGGACAGTCTCTTTGATGTTTTGACCCCTGCAGCTCCCTACAGAATTGCCCTTCCAGTCCATGAAGGAGTGCTTAAAATTATAAGATCTCTGTGGCAAAATCCATCCTCCATTCTGCCTCTCTCAAAGGCCTCCGAGAAGAAGTACTATGTTCTGGCCAAAGACTTTGATTACCTCTTTAACCATCCAGCCCCAGACACACTGGTGGCAGAGGTGGTGAGCCAAAGAGAGAGACAGGGCCAGCTGAGGTCTACCCTGAAGAATAAAGACAATAAAAAACTGGATGTATTTGGCAAAAAGATTTATTCGACAGCCAGTTTCCATTTTTGAATTGCTAACCACCAAGCCCTGTTCAGTAGATACAGCTACAATTTATGGAAGTCTCTTCACCGCTTCCAGGCCTCTCTTCAGCCTGACCAGGCAGCAGATTTCCTGACCATCTTGGAAGAGGGCTTGATGGTAGCTAGGGCACTCCTTCAGACAGCTAATGATTCAGCTGACACTTCTGGTCAGTCTGTGGCCTCAGTAATATACATGCGTCGCTCCTCCTGGCTCCAAGCCTCTGGCTTGTCTCAAGAGGTCCAGAATTCAATTCAAGATCTTCCATTTGAGGGCCTGAGCCTGTTCTTAACAAAGACAGATCAAAAACTTCATGGGTTGAAGGACTCCAGGACAACCTTAAAAACCCTAGGCCTGTGTAATCAATCTCAGGCTCGATGTCCATTCCATCCACCCTCTACACCCCAGCAGGTGCAGTTCAAGACTCAGCATCAGAAGTACTCTTCCTATAGGCAGAGGGACAGGACCAGGTCCAACAGACATCGTTCAAGCACTGGCTCTGGCACGGCCCAGCAGAGGCAGAGCACATCTAGTAAATCCACCACCAGGCAGGAATTTTGAGGCTATGATCGAGGACAGCAAATTAGTTCGCCCATCATCTTCCTCCCCTCTGTTTCTCAACCATTTGGCACCCTTTCTTTTGGAATGGTCAAGGATCACAGGATCACGACGGACCGTTGGGTCCTCAAAACCATCACCAGAGGTTACTCCATCCAGTTTCATTTTGCCCCTCCTTCCTCCACAGTTCCTCGTCCTTCTTCAGGGACCCCTCTCATGAGCAAGTTCTCGTCAGGGAGCTTCAGTCTTTGCTGGCTCTGGGAGCAGTACTTCCAGTGCCCATAAAGGACAAAGGAGGAGGGTTCTACTCCCATTATTTCCTGATTCCAAATTTCAACGGAGACCTGAGACCCATTCTGGACCTTCGATCTCTAAACAAGTTCATAGTCAAGAAAAAGTTCAGAATGGTGTCTCTGTGGTCCATTATCCCTTCCCTGGACCCTGGGGACTGGTTTGCCAGCCTTGATCTAAAGCACGTGTACTTCCACATTTCCATTCTCTGGTTGCATTGGAAGTTCCTGCGTTTTGTAGTAGCTCAAAACCACTACCATTTTGCAGCCCTGCCTTTTGGCATGCCCTCCGCCCCTTGAGTCTTCACAAAATGCATGGCGGTAGTGGCTGCTTACCTCCACAGGAGGAGCATCCATATTTTCCCATATCTGGACAACTGGCTAATCAGAGGCCAGTCCAGGGAACAAGTTGAAGCCAGCATCGGAATAGTTGTAGGAACCTGCAAGAGACTGGGGTTAATGATAAATATGGAAAAGTCCAAGTTCGCTCCCACACAAAGAATAGAGTTCATAGGGGCAATCTTGGACTCTTGACAGGCCAGGGCTGTTCTACCAATCTCCCGTTTTACTCTGATAACAGACCTAATTTGTCAACTTTGGGAAGACCTGGTGACCACAATCAGGCATTGCTTAAAGCTGCTGGGCTATATGGCCTCTTGCACATATGTGGTCCATCTGGCAAGACTAAAACTAAGACCCGTCCAGCTGCGGCTGTTGTCAGATTTCATACCAACATGTTGTCCACTGAATAAGGTGGTAATGATCCCCTCCCAGGTCCTAGAGCAGTTAGACTGGTGGAGAGACCTGTCCATGGTTCTGCTCGGGGTCCCCTTCCAAGAGGAGGACCTGACAGTGACCCTAATCTCAGACAATTTGGATCTGGGCTGGTGGGTTCACGTAAGGATGGCAGCAAGAACTAGGGCCATGTGGTCTCCACAAGAAAAACTTTTGCATATAAATATCAAGGAGTTAAGGGTGATCTGCCTTGCATGCGAAGTCTTCCTTCAAGACATCTCAGGGAAGGTAGTTCAAGTGCTGACAGACAACACCACAGCCATGTACTATATAAACAAACAAGGTGGGACACAATCCCCCGCTTTGTGCATGGAGGCCATGTCCCTCTGGGATTAGTGGTGGCACACCATTTCCGCATACTAGCCTCCCACTTACCAGGCGTGAGGAACAGGGAGGTGGACCGCTTAAGCAGAGTGTTCTCGAGTCACCACGAATGGTCACTTCACCCGCGGGTAGCATCACAAATTTTCCAGAGGTGGGGGCTTCCTCAGGTTGATCTCTTCGCCTCACATTGGAACAAGCAGTGTGCTCGCTTCTGCTCTCGGGGGGGGGAAGGGGACGTGGGTCCATTTCGGACTCATTCCTTCTCTCGTGGACAGGTCCCCTACTGTATGCTTTCCCCCCGATCCTGCTGATCTTCAAGGTGATCTGGAAAATAGAGTGATAAGGTGGATGTCATCCTGATTTGCTCCAGCCTGGCCTCAGCAATGTTGGTTCTCGACTCTGCTCCAACTATCTATTGCACCTCCATGAGAGCTACCTCTGCACCCGGGTCTCCTCTCACAGAATCGGGGCAGGCTACTACATCCGCACCTAGAATCCCTCCATCTCACAGTGTGGAGGCTCCACAGTTAACCAAGGAAGAGCAGTTATGTTCCACCCAGGTACAGGAGATTCTGCTGGCTAGTAGTAAACCTTGCACCAGGACATCGTATATGTTGAAGTGGATGAGGTTCTTGCTATGGGCGATTTAACAGCAAATGTCACCAGCAGAATGTGTGGTAGAGGACATTTTGGAGTATCTCCAGCACCTGAAACAGCAAGGCCTCTTCTTGTCATCCCAAAGGGTACATTTGGTGGCAGTTTCCACTTTTCATCTACCTCTACAAAGGAGGTCGGTCTTTGCACACAGAATGACAGTAAGGTTCTTGAAGGGGATCGAGCAGGTGTATCCCCAGGTACACGACCCAGTAGTGCCTTGGGACCTCGACCTAGTTCTCTCTCAGCTCACGGGACCTCCTTCTGAGCTGCTGGCTACCTGCTCATTATCAATTCTTTATATGAAAGTAACCTTCTTGGTGGCAATTACTTTGGCAAGAAGGATCTCTGAGCTCAAGGCACTTCCATCTGATCCTCCATATACAATCTTCTTTAAGGACTAGGTGCAGCGTAGGCCACATCCACGCTTCTTGCTCAAAGTAGTGTCGGAGTTCCATTGCAACCAGATGATATGTCTCCCAGTCTTTTACCCAAGACCTCATGCTTTGAAGAAAGACCATTGCTGGCATTCATTAGATGTAAGAAGGGCACTGGCCTTCTATCTTGCGAGGGCCTCCAAAATGCTATAGTCCAGTCAAGTCTTTGTGGTGTTTGCCAACCACACGATGGGCCTTCCAGTCTCCACACAGTGTATCTCCAGGTGGATCACACAGTGCAGAATGCAGCACTAGAAGGAGGCAGGCCACCCGATTCCAGGGCGCATTCAATGACAGCTCAGTCAGCGTCTACTGCCTTCCTAGCCAACTTACCTATTCAGGAGATCTGCAAGGCTGTGACATGGTCGTCAGTGCACACTTTCGCCGCACACTATGCCATTGTAGAACAAGCAAAAGATGATGCAGTCTTCAGGGAAAAAGGTGTTGCAATCTGCCTGCAGTTAACTCAGCCCTGCTTCCAAGGTAAGCTTGTGATTCACTACAGATGGAATGGACATAAGCAAGCTCTCGAAGGAGAAAAGATGGTTTTTTACCTGTAACTGTCATTCTTCGAGAGGTGTTGCTCGTGTCCATTCCAATCCCGCCCTCCATACCCACTTTTGGAGTTAGCTAAAAGAAGGGACTGGGCTGGCTGGGCTCCAGCTTCCCCTGATATACTGTGGTGGGTGCCTGCCACTCCAGGGGGAGCCAGTGCCAGCCCTATGGCTGCTGCTTGCATGGAAAAAGGTTTCCAATAGCTGTGCATGCACCTACAGATGGAATAGACATGAGCAACTCCTTTCGAAGAGTGACAGTTACAGGTAAGAAAGTCTTTTCTCAAGAGAAATGTCTGTCCATATTAGACAGATCTCTCAGTTACAGCACAAAGAGGAATGTGTTTGTCCTGCATATACCACCTTTCCCTGAAATTCATTGTGGTCTTGGCCCTGTTAGAGGCTGCCAAGAGAGAAAAATCATTCTTCTATGTATCTCAGGAGGATTCAGAAACTAGCTCAGGTGAGAAGAAGGGTTTATTCTTCAGATGCAAGGGATCAGCTTACAAGCCTTTGTAGTCCGTCAGAATTTCAAGCTGTGGAGGAAGATTCTTCCAGGAGGCTCACAGGCAAAGCGTAAAGGCCTCAGTTCTTCAAAAAAGGCAGCACTTGATAAAGCACTTGTTAAGAACAGCGCTGAACACAATTGCCTGCTCTATTGCCTCCAGTGATGGCTGGGACAAGTGATTCATGGTTCCTTATGGGTGTCCCTTAGGAAGTTCAAACTGATGTGTTTTCAGTTTGTCTTTTAAAGTTACATGATCTGTTCCAAGAAAAGACAGCCTAACAGAGAAACTCGGGGAGGCCAAGATTACCATTTGAGTTCCTGGGTTTTCTCACTTTACCTATAGATAGGGCCTCATTCTGCAGCCATGGAGTCTGCTGCAGAATCCTCTCACCCTTTCTGCAGGAATGAGCCACAGAATCTGACCTCTCGTTTTTTTTTAACAATCTTTTTCATCACTATGGTAGCAGAGAGTGGGTCAGCAACTTGAACACTCTATTTGTCTGCAGAGAACTGGGAACAATAGCTGTGAGGAGATGACTGCTGCATTCATCTCAGTCAGGGCCCTGCGGACTGCACAGATTCATGGCTCTGTGATTTGGCCTTTTCCTTGTTGTTGTAGAGTTCACCATTTTGCTGCACCCAGCTGTCCACTGTTACAGTTACATTGCAACTTTGACATTCCCCACCCCCTGATTTTTCTTGAGGGCACCCATTTAAGATTTTAGGCTTCTCTGTCTCCAGGCTGCAGTTTTAGGATTGCAGTTCATCTGCAGCTCACTGTCACTGCATACAGTAGGTCTGACCAGAGCCCAGCACTGGCATTTAATTCCAGATTTTAATAGTGCTACCTCAGCAAGTACAGATAGACTTGATGCCTTCTTGAGGTCCATTCTAGCCATACTTCTCTATGATTTTATGCTATCTTCAGGGGCTACAACAGTATACATCAGTTGCCCACCAGCCTTCACAAAACAAAATATATTTATTCTCAGGGCACTGTCCTTTCAGACAATTCTTAGTGTTACAGAGAAGATATATAAAACAGTAGAAACGGTTGGCTTTCCTGGTTACTAGTTCACATCATGTTTCAGATCAAGAACTAGAACAAGTTTGGAGCAGTCCAGCTGTGCCTTTATAGCAGGCGTGGCCAAACTGAGGTTCTTGAATGAAAAATTGTGACTCCCGAAAGAATGTCAGCAAATCAATTTAAGAAGGCAGCCCCAGCCTAGGAGTTCAGGAGGGGGTTGGGACATTGGGAAGAAGTGCTGCATGGTTGGGGATGGTGGGGAGAAGTGCGGCATGGTTGGGATTTTAAAAAACTAGCCTGCAGTCTCCTACATTGAGCAGCAGCTAAGTTTTTACAGTATAGGGCAAATTTTCATGGTAACGTTAAGTAATTTATTAGAATCTGACATTAGTAGGATCAATATTTGTCCTCCTTCCATGATAAAATTGTAGTGTGCAATGAATTTTAAAGTTAGTGATTTTGGAGTAGGTAAAAGTATATAGCTATATGCCTCAGTGTGGCTCTCAAAGGTTTAATAAGCAACTTGTGTGGCTGTTGAGTTCCATAAGTTCTTCGTCGGGCAGTGCTCCCGACATGCTCCACCTGAGGTGTTGGCAGCCGCCACAGCCCCAGAGTCAGAGATTTTTGCTCAGCAGTGGCTCAGGCAGCGGTCAGCTGACAGGCGCTCTGACTCTCCTGCTCAAGTGACGTCAGCATTCCATCGCCCGCTGCCGTTAACCGCCAGTTCCTTTCTACTGCTCAACGACTCTGGACTGAGTCTGCGGTGGCTCGCCCTCAGTGGCTTCTTTCAACCTGGAAAATAGAAATAGGAACATAAGAACAACAACAGCAATGTCACAAACTGAAAACAGTGCAGCCAGCGTGACACCGAGTGCTAAAACCAGCTTCAAGCGCTGTGCTCAATGTAACGAGGCAATGCCTGCCTCAGATGGGCACACAGCTTGTGTCAAATGCCCGGGAGAGGGGCACCTCGCCCATAAGTGTCGGCACCGCCAGAGCCTGTCCTCCAGATCGAGAAAGGAGAGACAGCGGAAATTAAAACTGCTGCTTTTGGAAGGCTCTCTTCGTGCTGACTCCGCCCCCAGTGCCTCTCCTCATAACCATGAGGGAGTGCACAAGCACGCCTCCAGTGCCTCATCCCCAGTGCCCGAGAAGCGTCCTAAGGGTAATGAGACCCGGACACAAGGAAAACAACACAATCCCACGGAGGTGGGGGCAGCGGCGAAAACTTTAAAGAAAAAAGCCCCGAAAGTGGCATCTCCCGCGATAGCGCTCACGGCGCCAAGCAGTCAAGTGGCACTGATACTGCTGACGGCACTGGCTGGGGTACCGGTACTCCCCGCCCCGTTCGTGCCGGCACCGACCCTGCCAGTGAGCACGGTACCGCCACTGTCATCTCTAGCGGTACCGCAGCTCATAACAGATACGGTATTGACAGCTCAGAGCTCGTCAGATTGTCTGCCCGCAGCCTGTTACAGTACAGGAGCCCATTGACTCTGAAGTTTCTTTAAGAAAACATAAAAGCAAGTCTAAACACACAGTGCAGCTGGAGGATTTAACTATTCCTTCCTCCCCCAAATCACCACTGTTCCAGACAGATTCGTCTGCTACAGATACACCTGCCACATCTCCTTCAAGCAGTCCAAAATCTTCTAGTGCCTCCAGCCCAGTTCCTTCGGACGCTCCACAACAAATAGTCCAGGCTCCAGCCTACAACCCTAACCCCCCATGGCCCTGGGTATATCCACCCTGACTGGCCTATACACAACAAGGCTTAAACTATGCACCTTGGCAACCTTACGGTGCAACTCTAGCAACCACAGCAATGCCAGCGCCAGTTACCCAGAATTTTCCACCAGCAGCAAGCACAATGGCGCCTACAGCAACAGCCGCTAGTGACCCTCCTATAGATTCAATGACACAGGGAAAGAGTGATGCCAGCAAACAATTTCGTGAGCTCTTCAGGTGTGCAGCCGACTTGATGGAGGTGTCGTTACAAGAAGATCAAACATCGCACCATAAATTGTACAGAATTCTTCAAGCACCTAGCTCCACCAAGTTAGCCCTCCCCATGGACGAGGGAATTATGGAGTCCGCCAATCTGATCTGGCAGACACCGGCATCTGCACCACCATCCAGTAAGAGGGCAGATAAGAAATACTTTATTGCCTCTAAAGGGAATGAGTTTCTATTTAGCCATCCCCAACCCAACTCACTGCTAGTTGAGGCTGCAAACCAACGGGGTAGACACTCATATCAAAGAGCTACTCCCGGTAGTAGAGAGGACAAAAAACTAGATGCTTTCGGGAAGAAGGTCTATACCTTGGCGGCCCTTCAACTGAGGATTGCAAATTAAGCCGCCCTGTTAGCTAATTACAACCTTGAGATCTTCAACAAACTCAAAGAATCCTTTAAGATTATTTCACAGGACAGACACGAGCAAATAAATTCTCTGTTTTTAGAAGGTCTGCTAATAGCGAGGACAGCTCTTCCGGCATCACTCGATGCAGCCGATGTTGCGGCCAGAACGATGGGCACAGCGATTGCCATGAGACGTGCCTCATGGTCGGTAACAGCTGATTTACCAAAGCAGATGCAGAAAACCATAGAGGACTTGCCCTTTGACAAAGAAAATCTCTTTGCAAAAAGTACGAAGGAGGTCATGCATGGTCTTAAAGATTCGAGAGCCACCCTGAGAACGTTAGGTATTGATGCCTCATTCTCAAGAAGAAGGCCTTACAGGAACCAATTCAACAATCAGAGGTTCACGCAAGCGCAATCATATAGATGACCTGACAGTTACCGGAATAAACCCAGACAACCACGGAAGGGAAGACAAGCAACCCACCCGTGCCAACCTGCACAGTCTTCAAATGTCAAACAGCAGTTTTGACGGGCAGGTTGAGGGACTGGTCAGCCACTTACCTTCTCAGTGCCCGCGGTCACCACACAAACCTATATTCAGCAACAGACTCCAACCTTTACTCCAAGTCTGGAAGCAAGTAACGTCGGACAAATGGGTCATCGAGATAGGAATGTCCGAGATGGCTATTCCATTCCTTTCAAAGCCACATACCCAACTCCCCCCCACCCCCCGTCCCTCTTCAGGGACCTCAATCACGTACGAATTCTACAAGAAGAGATCCAACATCTTCTTTACATAGGAGCCATCGAAGTAGTCCCAGATCATCAAGAAGGGAAGGGGTTTTACTCCCCATGCTTTCTCACAGAGAAAAAAACGGGGGGGTTGGAGACCGATTCTAGACCTTCGTCGGCTAAGCAAACACATTCAGGTCAAGAAATTCAGGATGGTGACCCTAAATAAGATACTCCCTACCGTTCAAAGAAACGATTGGCTGGCCTCCCTCGACCTCGGAGACGCTTATTTCCATATAGCTGTCCGTCAGTCCCACAGATGGTTTCTACGATTCCAATTCCTTCAACATCATTATCAATATACAGTGCTCCCCTTTGGGCTATGTATGGCACCAAGGGTTTTTTCCAAGACAGTGGCACCGGTCATTGCGTTTCTGCACAGAAGACGGGTTCAGATATTCCCATATCTCAATGATTTCCTGATCAAGGCATCTACACAACATCATGCAGTGCAGGCAGTAAACATAACAATCGAACTCTTCCTGTCCTTAGGCATCAACATAAATTACGAAAAGTCCTCTCTGATCCCATCACAGGACATTCACTTCATCGGAGCACGGATTCAGTCAACCATGGCGACAGCCGTTCTTCCACTCGAGAGGTTCCACAATTTACAGCAGTTAGCAACCACCATAAAAACTTCAAAAATTATTTCGGCCCAAACAGCAGTGCAGATGTTAGGACACATGGCAGCGACGATCTCCTTAGTAAACAATGCCAGACTCCAGATGAGACCATTTCAGTTGTGGTTCCTGTCACATTTCAGGCATCGCAGCAATCCCTATGGAACACTCTTAACCCTTCTGAACGTCATCAGAGACTCACTAAGCTGGTAGATGGACCGTACCAACTTCCTTGGAGGTGTCCCATTCTCACCACCCCAACCGGAGGTAGTCATAACGACAGATGCCTCTCTTTTGGGATGGGGAGTGCACTGTCAGGAACAAGCAGTTCAAGGCAGATGGGACTTCTGGGAGAGACTTCTACACATAAACTTACTAGAAATAAAAGCAGTTCGCAGGGCATGCCAACAATTTCTCCCTGTGATTGCTGGGAAAGTCGTAACAGTTCGTATGGACAATATGACAACAATGTTTTATATAAATCATAAGGGAGGAACCAGATCTCAATCCCTTTGTCTGGAAGCTATCGAACTTTGGGACTGGTGTATACAACATGGCATAAACCTGGTTGCAGAATACCTTCCGGGCAAGAAAAATGTGGTAGCAGATTCCCTCAGCCGCCTATTTCCCAATCAACACGAATGGGAGATCAAGCAAGAAGTCATTCAGGATATCTTTGCGAAGTGGGGAGCTCCCACTATGGACTTATTCGCCACCATAGACAACAAGAAGTGCATCAAATACTGCTCACGGGCCGGCAAAGGTCAAGGCTTGAGCAACGACGCCTTTCTGCACAACTGGGGCAACACACACTACTTTCTGCATTTCCGCCCATACCACTGATTCAGCGAACTCTTCAGAAAATCAGGCACGACAGAGCACGAGTAATCATGATTGCTCCGGCGTGGCCACGACAAATATGGTACAGTTTGCTGATGGAAATGTCCATAACAATGCCAGTCCCTCTGCCACTAATACCAGATCTCTTATCGCAGAGCCTTGCATCTCACACACATCCCCACCTGCACAGACTACACTTGATGGCATGGAACCTCGATGGTTCACAGAGGTAGAGCTTCAGTGTTATAGCAAGGTCCATCACATTTTATTGAATAGTAGGAAGTCATCCACGAGAACTACTTACCTGCAGAAGTGGCATCGATTCTCTCACTAGTGTTCCCAACGGTCCATTTCTCTGACGACGGCGTCCATCCCGGTGATCCTGGAGTACCTGCTGCACCTAAAAGAAACAAAAGTAACTGTTAGCACGATTAAAATACATCTCGCAGCAATTTCAACGTTTCATGAACAGGTGGATGGTGACACACTATTTACTCATAAAATCATCAAACGTTTTATGGTGGGCATGCAGAGTCTTTATCCTCATGTCCAACCACCAGCAAGACCGTGGGACCTTACGGTAGTACTTAGGGCATTAATGAAACAACCCTTTGAGCCACTGGGTAAAGCCTCTCTACTACATCTTTCGATGAAGGTCGCTTTCCTTGTAGCCATTACCTCGGCAAGGCGAGTAAGCGAGATGGCAGCACTAATGGCACACCCACCATATACCATATTCTACAAGGATAAGGTATCCTTGTGACTGCATCCAAAATTCATTCCAAAACTAGCGTCGTCTTTCCACATTAACCAAACAATCCACTTACCTATTTTCTATCCTAAACCACATGTCACACCGCAGCAGCGACTACTTCACACCCTTGATGTCAGGCAGGCGCTGGCGTTTTATCTGGAAAGAACAAAACCCTTTCAGAGATCGGAACGTCTCTTTATTTCCATCAACGAGCACTCCAGGGGCCAACCAATCTCTAAGCAGAGGCTGTCCAATTGGATTTCATCGTGCATCTACCTGGCGTATTCCACATCTCAGACAACAACGCCTGATACCGTACATGCACACTCCAAGAGGGCCATGGCTTCCTCCGTAGCATTCCTTACAAAAGTCCCTCTACACACGATCTGCCAAGCAGCAACTTGGTCATCCAGTGATACTTTTGCTAGACATTATGCATTAGAGCAAATATCGTCTTTGGACACTGCATTGGGTCAAGCAGTCCTAAAAACTGTTGCTGAGACGTAACCAAAGTTCCCACCCCCTAGGATAACGACTGCTACACAATCACTTCAGGTGGAGCATGTCGGGAGCGCTGCCCGAAGAAATGGAGGTTACTCACCTTCATGTAGTAGCCGAAGTTCTTCGAGGTGCGTGCTCCCAACATGCTCCACAACCCGCCCTCCTCCCCTCTACTTCGGAGTGTTTCTTCATTATTCTGACAGGTTATCTCTGGGGTAGAAAGGAACTGGCGGTTAACAGCAGCAGGCGATGAAATGCTGATGTCACTTGAGCGGGAGTCAGAGTGCCTGTCAGCTCACAACTGCCTGAGCCACTGCTGAGCAAAAATCTCCGACTCCGGGGCTGTGGCGGCTGCCAACACCTCAGGTGGAGCATGTCGGGAGCATGCACCTCGAAGAACTTGGGCTACTGCACGAAGGTGAGTAACTTCCATTTTGGCCACCCCTGCTTTATAGTGTTTGGGCCTCTGATCTCCTGTAACAGGTAATCACCAGTCAGTATCCCTGTACTCACAATGAGGCTTCAAAGGCCTGGGGTTTTGCTTAACAAGCACTGTGGAATTTGCATTACCCAACCCCAGGGATTTCCCGGGAAACTCACTTAACAAAAGTCCAAGCTTATGTGACACATTTCAGTGTAGTCTTTTGAACATGCACGCTTCCCAGGTCTCAGATCTGTTACACCTGATACTTTGTCACTTAAAAACTGATACATTCATTTATTGCATGAGCTTTCATGGGAGAAAATTCCCCTTTGTCATGAAAGCTCATGTGATAAAATAAATTTGTTGGTCTTTAAGTGCCACAGGACTCCTTGCTTATTTTGCTGAACTAGACTAACACAGCTACCCCTTTGGAACCTGATACTTTGCTTGGCGTCTGTCACTCCATCATGCTGGGACTTGCCAGCAGCTTCCTCTTGCTCTGCAGCTTTCCCCATAAAAAGGAGTTAATTGGATCATAGGACATGCTCCTTTACTGAGCCATCCAGCGGCAGGTAAGAAAGCCAAGGGTCCAGGTGGTAGCTGAGATGCAAATCTGGCCAGTGAACAGTGCAGCAGCAGAGTCCAGAGGAACTGGGGAAGCCAGCCATCAATTCCTTCCCTTTCCTGGCACATAGGGGAAGAGGAGGTTCTGAGTAGTATTGCCGTGGCCGGCATCAGAGGATCCAAAGAGGAGAGTCAGGTGCCAAGAGGACAATAACAAAACTATCCTTGAAAGCCATCATCCCATTCTAGATCACTAAGAGTTTTCAGCTGTCAGAGCTGGGTGTGTTTTGTGGAGGCTGCAGGATGAGAACAAAGGATATGGATATTTCATGGCCGCAGAATAAATAAATGTGCCTCAGAACATAGGTGCTGTAGCTTCTGGTCCTGCTGGGCTTCAGATCACACAAGGCCCTGCATGTAGGTGGAAGGCCCCCACTCTTCAGCATCCCACCAGAACCAAGACCCGTGTCTAGTCTCCAATCCTGCAATTCAGTTAGTCGTCTCGGGCGCCCCACAACAATGTATCCCAGGTACCAGAAGCAGCCAGTTTCTTCAGCCACACTATATTGCAAGGGCAAAGCCTGGCTATGAAAAAGCCCAGACCAGTAAATAGTTTCTTTCCATTTTTCCATCCAGGTCACTGACATGACACCCCATGTGTAGGATATCTCATTTCTCAGACCCAGAGTTCTAGACCTTTCCCACTCCCTTTCCTGTTGTAGAAGACAAAACAAGAATTGGATTACAGGATCCTAATAATCCTACTTGAGGTCTATCAGTTGTGTTATTTGGGCATTCGTATGCTTGTGAAAGAACTGCCTGTGCGCTTCCCAGATTTTCCTGAAGGAAATCAAATGTTGCATTCTGAGTCAGTCACTTTACCTAGTGGTATGGATGTTGGAACCTAGACAGTCTTAGGCACTTTGAGTCCATTTCCATGTGGTCTTGTAGTACAGATGTGGTCTCTCAGGTACAGCCTGTCCTTGCCACTTTTGAGCATTTATTGTTCTTAAAATCTGAGTTATGTTTTACTACAGTTCAAGTACATTTAGTCTCTAGACTGATTTATTGTTCCACAGTGGGTGGTAATTCTGTCATTGCTCACCAGTGAAACTATTTTCAGAAGGTCTTTTACCTGTATCCTCACCAAACTGCAAGCCACCTACTGTTTGAGATTTGAACTTAACCTTCCCTGGATTCGGATGATCCGTTTGAGTCCATTTCTGACCAAGATAATGTAAGTGTCATCCAGGCCATTTCCTTTCTGAACTTCTTTTCAAGCCCACGTGATAACCTTGGACATGAAGCAACTGGGCCATAACTAAACAGTTCAATAAATTGTCCTGGTTGTCTTAAGAAGGGAACGCTACAGTGACCTGCTTCTTTGAGACTAGGCCTGCCAGGAAGATCTTTTGTCATGGTTATGTTCAGGTATGGTCTCTTGAGATTGGATTCAGATTTGATGCTCACCTTGGGAGACCAACCCATCTGTCTCTGTTTAAATATACATTTATGAGTAACCATGCTGCACCCCACCATAGGTTCATTTACTGCTGCTTGTTAAAGTTTTAGACTCCAGTTTGGGAAAACAGCCCTATTTGGGAAAACGGTCCTATTCAGGAAAACACTAAAGCCCAGACTTTGTGTACTTAAAACCAGCAGACCTTCATGGCCTCTGTTCATGCTATCTGGAACTGTGGCCTTGAAGTGGGATCTACAGTGGCAGTTGTATGCAAGAGAAGGACAATTTACTGGCCAGTCATTGAAATTCTTCACATGTAGTTACTTTGCAGAGCCACACTTCCTGCATTTTTGAGGCCTAGAATTCAATTTTCTATACATGGAGTAGAACTGAGCATGGTTAATAATGTGGGCATTATAGCCTGATTTAGAGCAATCTGTGAGTTTTCCATGGTTCATTACTCTTAAGTGGTTCTGGGACTTGCAAGGCACAGCACAAAACTTCTAGAGAGTGGCTTTTCAGAGAGTTACAGCCACTCTTAAGTATATTTCTTTTCCTGTCCCCTTCCCTTCACAGGCCATCTTGTTTTCTCTTCCCCTGTGTGTGACACTGTTCCTGTTCCCTTCCTTTCCCAGATTAGCTCAGTGTCTCGTTTGCGGCCCCGCCTCAACGCCATTCTCTTCAAGCTGCAGTTTAATGAGCAGGTGGAGAACATAAAACCTGAGATTGTCTCAGTAACTGCAGCCTGTGAGGAGGTGCGCAAGAGTCAGAGCTTTTCCAGCCTGCTGGAGATCACCCTGCTGGTTGGCAACTACATGAATGCAGGCTCCAGGAATGCTGGTGCCTTTGGTTTCAACATCAGTTTCCTCTGCAAGGTGAGTGTTTTTTTGCCCACAGGCAGGTCAGGCAATTGCTTCCTCTGTTTTTAGTACACATCCCAAGGAAACCCCCAGGCATTTGCATGTGGGCAGTGCTGTCTAGTTTCAAATGCTCTCTGCACTATCTCCTTCTCATAGCCATATTTCTTGTTACCAGCTCCGAGATACCAAGTCCACTGACCAGAAGTTAACATTGCTGCACTTCCTGGCAGAAGTGTGTGAGCAGCAGTACCCTGATGTGTTGAAATTCCTTGATGAGCTCATCCATGTGGAGAAAGCCGGCCGAGGTATTTCTCATTGCAGTGTGGGCAGAGAGTGTTACAGAAAGTTGTGTCAAGATAGGCAAAAGGTGGCATAGTGTTAGGTGAGGGAGTGGTGATCCTGCTTTGGGAGGGTGGAGTGTTTGTTTCTGAGTTTGGGTGGGAATGGGAGAGTGGATCTGGAGCATGTGGAACAAAGACAGTTTTTATTTCTGTGTAAATAGCTGTCAGGCCAAGAGGTTGCTGTTCAGTCTGAAGCCAGTTCTCAGCAGTAGGTGCTTTTCTTGGTATTGTAAGAGATATGTGAATGGGATAGTAGGATGGTGCTGTGCAGGGTAGTAGGGGAAGCTCCCTGTAATCCTGGGTATCCATCTTTCCAGTCGTCATGTCTACTGTTTGTCCTGTCAGAAGGCTGACCGTGTTGAGTCAGTGTCCAAGGAGGAAGGAAAAAGAGGAGAGCAGGAATGGGATCTCTCAGCAGAGTGCCCTTCCAGTTCTGCATTCCCTAGCCAGCCACTCAGCATCTCCTTGGTGTTGATCACATATTCCTCTTCAGCCCTCAGCTCTTTTCTGACGCATACCCAGTTTCTCACATCTAGTTGGGGAGCCTGAGTGCACTGTGTTTTGTGGGGAGGGAGGCAAAGGTGGTTTTATATTATCAGGGTAGATCTCCTCCAGTTTAGCTGCTGTAAGTTGCACCAAGCAATCTGCAATCTAAAAAGACTGTTCTGGCAACCAGAAATCACTGAATCAAAACGGTTCTCCTCTCCCTGGGGCTGCAAAGGAAGATGATGTAGCACATCTATGCTGGAGAAATTCACAGTTAGCCTGTTTATGGCCCCTTTGTGTTACAAGAATGATACTAAGGCAGCA
Source organism: Podocnemis expansa (assembly GCA_007922195.1). Classification (NCBI taxonomy): domain Eukaryota; kingdom Metazoa; phylum Chordata; order Testudines; family Podocnemididae; genus Podocnemis; species Podocnemis expansa. Next base: position 35,427,508 of record ML682007.1, on the reverse strand, counting down.
ATGCAGGGCCAAGAATCTGGTCCATCACCCTTTGTTTGTGGCCGGTTGGAAAGAGGAAGAGGAGTAGAATGCTGGAGACATCTTCTATGTGCTGGGTGTAGAAAACAAGTCAGCTTTGCCCTTCACCAGAGCTGGCACCAGCCATGCATAGATAGGGCTATCCTCATAGTGTGATCTACTGCCAGCGGTCCCAGCAGCTTGGGTCTTGTATGCAGTGGGAGAGGACCATTGTACTCGGGGACCATACCTTACTTTTAGAGTAGGGTAAGCAGCTAAAATTCCTACTGTGGACGAGGTCTCGATTTTGTTGTGTATGTCCTATGTCATCTTTGTCTCTCTCTCTTTCAGTCTCAGCTGAGAATTTACAGAAGAATTTGGATCAGATGAAGAAACAGATTTCAGATGTACAACGTGATGTTGAAAATTTCCCTCCTGCGGAAGATGAGAGAGACAAATTTGTGGAAAAAATGACCATATCCTTTACCCCTTAGAGGCCCATACCAGTGTTCCCTCTAAGAGATGCTGGCAACTGAGCAACTCATGTTGCTTGCTGCGCTGCAGGCGCCGCCCCCCCTCCCGGCAGCCCCCAGAAACTTACCCTGTGGCTGGAGCCGCACGGCCCAGCCACAGCTCCTGGGGCCAGAGAAGCTCTACAGAGCATGCCCAGATTTTCTGGGCATGCTCCGTTAGAGCTTCTCTGGGCGGGAGTTTTCAAAACTCCCAGCCCCAGAGGAGCTCTATGGAGGGCCTCTGGCTGCCGGCAGTGTGCTGCCAGCAGCCTTCCCTGCGCTGGCGGCTGCAGCGAGCTGCGCTGCAGCACGCCAGCGTAGCTTAGAGGGAACATTGGCCCATATGTGGGCATGTGGTAGGGCAGAAGGGGTCTTCATGTGGTCGGGGGCTAGTATATGTGTATGTCCTGAGGAAGGAGAGATCTCTGATGTGATGTTGGAGCTGGGCACATTCATGGATGAGAAGTTCCAAAGGGTAGCAGCGTTAGTCTAGTTTGCCAGAACAAACAAGGAGTCCTGTGGTACTTTTAAAAACTAAAAAATATGTTTATCACATTCATGAAGTTGATGGATTTCCACTTCAAATGGTTGTATTCAGTGCCTTGCATGCTGACAAGTTTCAAAGGGGTAGCTGTGGTAGTCTAGTTCAGCAAACAAGGAAGGAGTCCTGTGTGGGTGAGAGGTAACCTAGTTCATTGTTTAGACACCCTGTGCCATCAGCAGGAAATCTCTATTAGAGGTCCTTGGATGCTGTGTGCAAGGGGATCCCCTGTACCTAATACTTGGTGGTACACCACACATCCTTGGCATGCTGTGGGTTTGCTGAAAATTGGTATGCAGACACATATGACTGACCGTAGAATTCTGTGTGACATGTGGTGATGGCTGGCATGCAGGAGATACCTCTACTGAGAGGATACCTGGTTTACTACATTGTCTTGAGAAGCCACTGCCACAGGCAAGGGAAGGTTCAACGTCCTGTGAGGTGAGAGTTAGTACTAACATCTGCCATATGTAAGAATACATGCTGCTGCAGGGGAACAGAACTGGGATGTAGATATGTTGTATTACCATGTGTTTTGGGATCAAGAGTGCTCAGATATAGGTAAGGGGAACTCTGGTATGTTGCAGGGTGCTGGTCAGGTTGACGGATAGTCTGCTCCAGCTGAGGGGATTGTACTGAGTTGTATAGGTTTGGGATGTGAGTGTGTTGATTTGACTGCAATATGGTGGTGTGGGCCTTGGGGAAGGAGCAGCACTGTCCAGTGTAAGGGGATCTCTGTCAGGAGTGTGCTGTGGGGAGTCCAGTGAATGGATTGAGCATAGGAAGGGTGCTGCTTTCTCTAATAGAATTTAATTTGATTTGCTTATTCCTGCCTTGCCCTTCCTCCTCCCCCCTCATTAACACAAGGCTACTGAACCCTTGAGCTCCTCTTAAGTTGAGATTCCTGGGGTGCACCCAGTTGAGTATGGTGAGAATCACAGCAGTTGGAGTGGAGCTGTCTGTGCTGCTGGAGGAATGGTCTGGAGAAGACCCCACTGGTGGACCAGATAGCCTGTACATGCCCCAGAATTATACCTCATCCCGTCCAAGCAGCTGGCTGTGATCCTTGACTGTCAGATTCCACATCTTTGTCAAGGATGCTCAGGAGCAGTATGAGAAGCTGCGAATGATGCACTCCAACATGGAGAACCTCTTTAAGGAGTTGGGCCGATACTTCCTATTTGACCCCAAGAAAATATCCATTGAGGAGTTTTTCGTAGATCTCTACAACTTCAAGAACATGTTTCTGGTGAGCAAAGAACCCTCTCCTCATCCTACCACTTAGTTTAGAGCATTCCATCCTGTGCACCCAGCCCTCATGTGATCTTTTCTCATCGCAGCCCATTGGGAGGTAACTGTCTGTATAGTAACCCCCAAACAGCCCTTTGCACCATCAGGTACTTCCCAAATAGCTGTTTTTCTCATTTACAGCAAGCTGTCAAGGAGAATCAGAAGCGACGTGAGACAGAGGAGAAGATGCGCCGAGCTAAATTGGCAAAGGAGAAGGCTGAGAAGGAAAGACTGGAGAAGCAGCAGAAGAGAGAGCAGCTGATAGACATGAATGCAGGTACTAGAGGTGGTATGATGATAAAGTGAGGGGCAGCAGAGGTTCTGGTTTGAAAATGAAGCTGTAGTGTAGTATCGGCTGTAAGGTATGAGAGAAAAGAGAAGGGGATGTAACCCCTGGTTTATGGTCTCAGTAGGCAGAGTGAATGTTTGTGTGAAAGCCTCGGCTTCCAACAGCAGCACCCAGCATTCGACTTTGGCCCTGGGTTTATTCTGATTTTTTTTCCATCCCTGCAGCAGTGCAGAGTTCTTCATTTCCTAGATCAAAGAGTGAGCCTGCCATAATGAGCTTGCCAACCATGGAAAACATAGAAAACTGGGTGACATAGAGAGAGCCATTGAACAAAAGGGGAGAGAATTCCCACATTCCTGCCTCCTGCTCCATCCTGTCACTCAGGACAACTGATATGTACAAGACAGAAGAGCTCTAATCTGTCTCATCTCCTCCCCTTCATCTCCAGAGAGGATCTCACTGTACTTTACACAGCAGTAAGATTCTCCCCCTTCCCCTAGACCAGAGGTGGCGAACTACGGCTTATGAACTGGATACGGCCCACAGGAGTCTTTCATTGGGCCCTCCAGTGGGCATGGCAGGAGTGCAGGAGCTACTCCCACTGCATGTGGCCTGCCATAAAGCAATGTGGCCCATAGGCCAAAAAGTTTGCCCAGGCACCTCTTCTCCAAATTGTGGTAAGATCCCTGTGTGCCCTCCCCAGACCACTGATGTCTTGGTAGCCATTTGCTGGGCCTTCTCCAGACCTGGTATGTGCCTGTTTAGTAGAGTAGTCCAGGCTGGATGTAGTACTGCAGGTGGGGTGATTCTGCTGACTGCATTGTGAGAGAGCAATAACCTCTGGAGCCACTGTGCCATGCCCCCCCAACAGTTCGAGTTGGAAAGCTGTCAGAAGGACTCTGGGCCACAGCCTGAGAACCGCTTCCTGGCAATGCACTTCAATGTCTTGCGTCCCTTTTGATGAAGCCCCTCATGCTGTTGGCTGTCTCTGTTGCAAGTAAACAGGGAGACCCCTTCTTTATATTAGTGTTCTCAAATGAATCTTCAGGCCATTTCACTTAGTGCTTTATCCATTTTCTCTCCTCCTGTGTAATAGAGTAGATACTTCACTAGCTATCTCCTCGACCCTCTGCCAGATGATCTGTTTCTGTGAGGCTATTAATGAGAAGACTAATGACAGGGTCATTGACATATGTTGCTAGGCCAGGCACAGCCCTGGTGTGCAGCTGTAGTCCCTGAGACGCAGTTGTGATCCTCACTGCAGGGGCCATTTGCCTTTTACAGTGACCATTTTTGTTCTTAAACCTTTTGCCACCTGCCCTGCAAACTTTATTGCAGGATGACAAACCTGTGAACCAAAAGGCTCATACAAGGTTTTTGTTAAGTGCTCTAGCCCATGAAATAACTCCCCTCTGTAGAGGCACTTTGTGCTGTCCTCACTGCAGGGGCTTCCTCATTAACAAGCACTTTCTGCTGTGTTCTACCAGGCACATTCCTTTGTTACAACATATGGACTCACTTACAGCCCTTTCCATTGATTTCCTGCCTCTCTCTCCATTTCCTGAGAGTCATGCCCTCCTCCTGCTTGTGGGAACTCCCCACAGGCTCACTCACATTCCTTCCCAGCCCCCATTTCTGTGGTTTCTCAAGCAGGACAGTACTGCCACCAAGCTTGTCTTGATAAGTGTGACCTCTCACTGCTTACCCTAGTGAAGAGATGGATTTGTGGGCTGTGAAACCTCAGAGTGCTTTCTGCAGACAAACTGGCAAACCTTTTCAGTGATTTCCAGGGTTAACTATACCCCAGGTTCTGCTGTCATCTGAGAGGGATTCCCATCTCAGCATCTTCGCAAACTCAGTCTTCTGTTCTCTTTTAGCCAGCTGTTCCATCTGCAACTGTCATGCCCTTTCGTCCTCCTTTCTCTCTCTTTCACCTTCCAAAGAAGATGTGCTGTTTGAGCCTCTGGATTCAAAGGGACACGATGATGGAGTTTCTGCTGGGTTTCTTTCCTGGTTATTTTCTCTTGCAATCCCCTAGGCTCCGCAGAGAGGCTGTATGATATTTTTCCTTGCAAATTCCTGGTGTGTGCCCTGTTGGTTGTTCCCTTTGCTCCCGTCTGCTGCCTTTACTGTGGAGCAGGGGCACAGTCTATTTGCTGTCCCAGGGGAGATCCAGGAATGTAACATTGCAGCAGCTGAATGCTTGAACTCTAGTTAGTTTGACCTCAGTTGAGAGCTGCAGGAGGAGGAACTGTTAAAATAAGCAAATGTTGGAGTTAATGCATTCCATCTCCTCCGCTGGCACGTTTCAGTTTGCAGAAGCAGGAGGCCTGGGCCAGAGGCCTGTGCCAAGCAACATGAGCATGTTTCTTTCCCCATCTGCCTTCAATCATGACCTCTTTGAATTTCTCGGCATCTTGTGCCTGCCAGGCGTTTCTAGGGCTGCTGGGGGTGTCAGTCCTTCCCAGCCCCTTCACCCTCTTCACCCCCAGCAGTGGAAGAGGTGATGGGAAGTAAATAAGGCATTTTGCAGGGCTTGTCTTGCTTCTTTCTTCCCTTCCTCTGATGGGAGAGATCCCTGGGTAGCTCCTTCTCTCAAGGACTGTGTGACTCAGCAAAACTCTCCAGCAGTGGTAAAATCAGATCACAAGAGCCTCTGATTGAGGAGCAGAGGAGCATGTTCACAGAAGGTTCTGCTGTCAGTGTTGTGCTGGAAAAGATTCTGTAAATATCTGTGGTGTTCACCATCATCCCAAGGCACAGATGCACCCCTGCTTGTGGGTGTGTATTGCAGCATTTCAGTCTCAGGGTCCCAGTGATTAGTGCACTGAATAGCCCAGGCCATGAGGGGTCTGGACTCACGTATTGCTGTGCATGTCCCATGAGATCCCCTGTCATCTCCCCAGTAGTGTTGTGTACATCTCTGTACACCCCTCCTGACCAGTTACAACAGCACCTGTCCCAAGAACCCTTTCCATTCCCCCTCACCAGTTAGTGCTGTTCCTGTCCCAGTTATCCAGCCCACTGGCTTGAATTTGATTTTATATTGCACGTATCATTACTGCCCTCACCCTACAGGAATACTGTAAATCTCCTCTGTCTCAGAGGATGTCAAACAAACGAGTTGTGTAGAATCCCCTAACCTGTAAACCCGGGCTGGAGTTAGCTTCCAAGATGGAGCAAATTCCAAAGGCATTGGCCCTTTGCTGCGAATGTAGTGCAGCCCATCCCAAAAACTTGGCCCAGAAGTCAGAGAGCAGGGTTTTATGCCAGCTGAAGCTTCCACCTGTTGCACCGGTCCATCCTGGAGATCCCAAAAGCATGGATGAGTGGCAGGGCCATTTCAGTGAGGAAAGGCTGCGGTTTGTGGGCCAGCTGCAAATGATAAAAGGTTTCTGTGGACAGCTAGAAATCTGGGAGCAGAAATTGACTGTGAAACACTGAGCTGAGAGTGAGCATTAGATTAGACAGTCAGTTCCTCAGGAAGCTTCCCCTACTTCCAGTTTTCTTGTTGTCCTAGTCTAGGGTGAACATAAACCAGGAACCTCTTACCCAGGATGCTGTCTTAAACTTTATGCCTCAATATGTTTGTTACTCTTCATAAATGCCACAGTGGACTCCTTATTTGTTTTGCTGGAATAGACTAGCATGGCTGCACCTCTGGATCCTATCTTGGTTCATCTAAGTTCAGCAAATAGCAGTGTGGGTTACGGTTAGGGTACATACTGGAGTGCCACGTAGTCTCTCCTTTGTGTACTGAACAGCAGTGAAATCTGTGTCATGCCCACAACTAGGAGCTGGGAAACCAGAAGAATCCAGCTGCAGTCAGTGATGACTGCTTGCTGCCATTACTGTCTCCTCCCCCAACAAGTGAGTGTTCAAGGCAGCAAAATTTAACAAGGTTTGTATCAAAGGAATGCTTCCTGAGTGAGAGCACTGGCTCAGCAGCTGGCCCAGTGAAGTAATCCATCAAACATCATCCTCAGCCATCCCTCCAGGCTGTTACCAAGTGGCTGAGTCACAGTGATCAGTGCTGTGCCCATAGAACCGTTTCAGCCCAAGATGACTAGTGGTGAGTGTTCTTGTACCTCTCTGCTCCAGCCTGCTCCTACCTAGACACCTCACACTAGCCTTAGAGGCCCGGTAGCCACACAAGCCCCATGGTTTGCGTCCCAGCACAGTAGTGCCTCTCCTTTTGTTTGCAGCTTAGTTTGGAGTTGGTCATATTTTTCTGGAGAGTGGGTGCTGTTAGCCAGCCAGCTGCTTGGGTGCTGAGAATGTAGGTCAGGCACAATGAGTTGTTTCTGCCAGCAGATGGTGCTGTGAGCAGCATGTCAGAGCACAGGGAAGTACTGACAGATGTTCTAATGTGATTTTATAGATTTAGGTTTCATTGAGAGTTGTTGTCATGGAAACAGATTTGCAGAGCACACGTGCATTTGTTAACTCCTTCAGTGCCCCTCAAAGTGTGAGAGGGTAGAGGGAGAATGCAGGAGACTTTCCCAAGCTCACTTCCCCCTCTTGTTAAGCACAGCTGTGAGACAGGGTATTATGAGGGCATCCCCTGGGCATTCCTCCTGAAATGCATACTGCTAGGGTCTCTGTCCTGAGTGAAAGGGAGTGCTGATGCCTGCCACAGGGGACTGCCAGCTGGTTCAGGGAGGAGCATTTGGCTTCACTCTATTTCTAGAATTATTCTCTTCACACTTGCTGAACACCCCTTCTGCATGGGAGTACAATTTTGGGCTCTTCCAGGACTGCCTCCAATAGGAACAGGGTGCTCAGCAGTGATGGAAAAACTTAAGTGCATATTTTCTGCTTGAGCTCTGGGCAGGGGCTCCTTGCTGGACAGGAGGGGGCAGTAATGCTGCATGGCCTCTCTTACATAGGTGCAACATGTGCCTCTGCAGACACATGCTCTTTGGACACAGTGACATGCTTGTTGCTAGGGAAAGAGAGCAGCTGAGGTCAAGTTAATCTCCTTAGGCCAGAGGACTGTAGAGAGAATGAGAAGGGGATTAGAGGGAAGTGGATGGCACTAATAATCAGACTCTGAAAAGGGAGGACCAGGGAAACAAGGGGCCAGGCAGGCACAGGGAGAATGCCTGAGAGAGGAGTGGGGAGGAGGACAATTTCCTGACTGCCTTTTCTGCCATGTTCTCTGAAGCTTTCCATTCTCTCTCAGGTCTCAATTGCTAGGTGATTTTCCTGCTGGCAGTCTTCAGGTTTTCCCTGCAACTCATTCCCTGCCCCTTTGTCAATCAGCTTCTCTGGGGGGAAATGGAGGTCTCTGTGTGGAATGGGGGAGTCCAGAGAGACCACCACCTTCCTTGTCTGTGCTAGAGGGGAAGAGCAGTTCTCTTCCAGAGGCGGTTCTTTTCTCCACCCCCAAGAAGGGGGGAGAGAAAAGGTGGTCTTATTTTCGCTTGCTCCTCCAACCTGTGGGGAAAGGTATGAAGTGTTCTTTTTCTATTCTCCTAACAGGGGAAGGGAGAGGGAGAGATTATCCCCACTCTTCCCATCTGTGTGACTGTTGTTCTTCCCCATGGAGGAAGAGCGGTGGCAGAACTGGGTGAAGCACAATACATGTCCCCATTTGATTTCCTCTTCCTTACAGAGGGTGATGAGACAGGGGTGATGGACAGCCTGCTGGAGGCCCTGCAGTCAGGAGCAGCATTCCGGAGGAAGAGAGGACCTCGCCAGGGTAAGTATTGCTTGAGAGGGCTCCCTGACATGGGGTGATTGGTCTTATCTGGTATGATCATTCCCATCAGTTCTTGTGGCTCAGCATCCTGCCTCCAATCATGACCAGTGCCTGATGCTTTAGAGGCCAGATTAAAGCCCTATGTGGCACTCCACTGTGCAGCGTTTTTCCTTCCTGACTCTAGCTGATCATCAGCTAATACCTTGAAGCCAGAAAATTCACAGCACAGTTAACTATTGGCTCTGTAGATGCCGCTACTTTGCACATCTGTCCATTTTCAACTTCTCCTGAACCTTTTTTTCTCAGTAATACTAAGAAGTGGTGTTTTATATGCAGTGTCTTTCAATATGTCTGTGTGTTCCCAATGCTGTTTGCAACACACCACCAGAATGGCAGGGTTTATGCTGTGGCAGTTCTCCTGACTGCACAGTGGTGACAGCTCTCACGTGGGCATGGTGAAATACAATTGTGTTGTTAAATGAAAATGGCTGGTTAGGGACAGGCCAGGATTATACCCATAGTTGCAGGCGGAGAGTGGAGATCAGGAGAGTTGATACAGTGGTGAGGTACAAGGGGAATATCTCCAGATGGCAGTTGCTGCAGCATACTAAGAGCAGGCAGAGAGTAGAAAGAGGAGGCTAATACTACAGAAGCACAAAGGGGTGGGAGAAGAGAGGAGCAGAGAGTGGGACAGTAAGGGTGTCCTGAGCACCTTCTAAAAATGGAGGTAAACTGAGGCAGATTCAGAAACAACTGGGCTACAAGAGAATTGTTTTGAGAATGATTGCCTGTAGCTGTTCTGCTTTGTTTGAGTATGCGCCACTAGCGCTGGGTTCTGGGTGTGCTGGAGTCTGGGCACATAGGAGCTGTGGGAACTGTAAAGAAGGGAACTACATTTATCCAAGCAGAGGATTTGAAGGCCTGCAAAATGGTGGCAGACAGATGGGGGAGGAGATGGAAAATGAGTTAGGGATGAAACAGTAGTTACTGAGAATGGATGTCTGAGTTGAATGGGAAGAGAGGCACTGCTGTTAGGTGTGAGAAGACTTCAATTGTCTAGCAGAATCACTTTTCAGTGCACGTAAGAAAAAGGAAGTTGAGATAAAGCTGCAGCTTCACGGGATCGGACAAGCAGATAGCCAATAAGGAGGGCACATTAGAGGGGTTGAGAGAAATGTGCAATTCAGTTCCATCAGCCTGAAGTGTTGGCTAAGGTTTCTCATTGGAGATGAAAGCAGAAGGCCAAAAATTTAGCCCTGTGGGCTGTCATAGAGGAGGGTCTGAAGGCAGGGATGGAGCTGCCTCCACAGGTACAGATTTCATAGATAGAAGTAGAATTACGACAGGAGGGTAACAGAGACACCTGTATAGCTGTGGATGAATCTCAGGAGAGAGAAATGGTCAATTCTGTGGTCCTGGTATGATGAAAAGGAGAGGTGATAGAAAGGAAGGAACAATTTCCACTACTTACCCAAAACATGGGAAAGGTAAAAAAGGGGCAGCTGAGTAGTGGAAACAGTTATTGGAGAGGTGGCAGATCTCCAGTAATTTTGAATGTAAGGGAGAAGGAGAAATTAGTCCTCTGCTGAGAGCAGCTGAGAAGCATCCGCTAAGATTTCCAGCTCTCAAGCTGGGTAGAGAGGTGATATGTGTGGGACTTGTGAATTTCACACTCCACAGTTTCATTGTACGTGGGGGAGCTCCAGGTGCAGAAGAAAGAGCAAGGTCCTGTGTAACCAGCTGACTTCAGAGCAAAGAACAGGAGAGGGTTATAGATATCAGCTCTTGAGGCGTAGGGGGACCATCAGCAAATGAAGGCTCCAGAGAGTAGACTAGGCTAGAAAGTCCCATGGAGCTGAGGCACGTGAGAGAGCAGTGTGATGGTAACTTTCAGAAGGATCAGGCAGTGGTGACAAAAGTTCGATGTACTCAGGGAGTGCTTGGTGATCATGGGTAAATGAGAAGACTCTGACTGCTGAGGAGACTGAGGATGTGATCTGGGGCATGGGTATGATCTTGTCATGGTCAAATTCAGCAAAATTCCCAAAATAATCATGGCAGAAGAGTCCAAGATTGGGTCTGGTCACACTGGGCTGATGGTGGGAGCTCTGGGCTGAAGCTGAAGGAATCATGGAACTATAATTCACAGAATCCATGGTCAAATAGGCATAGGGGAGGTACTGATAGGGCCTGTGGCAATAGTATCCCATCTTAACTTCCCATGTGCCAGGCCATGATGCACTGTGACCACCCCTGCTCCCAGGAATACCCCATAAATGCCAGGCACTTGGTTTTTTGGAGCATGCCTACTAGATTGAGGCAGGGAATTCCCATCTGGCAATCAGCTTGCTATGACACCAGCTGCTTTCTGCACAGAGCCCTTTAGAGGTTTTTGAGAAGGCAGCACATTTTCCCTTCAGCTCCCATAGGAACCAAAAGGTAATGCTGCCCTATGTCTGCAGGGTATTAGAATCATTCCCTGTGCCACATGAGAGTTTGGGGACTGGGGACAGAATGTTGGGATGTGCTGGCCTCACATTGCCCAGCCAAACTGAGGAATGAGGGGAGCAGACCTGGGTCCACATTAGTGGATAGTCTGGGGTCTGCAGAAGGAATGTTGCCACTGCATCAGGGAAGCCTGGGCCTGTGCAAGTGCTGTCATTTGACTCCTTTGACTAGTCTGTAAACCTTACAAGGCGTTCAGGCAGGAGCTCTGGGAGTGGCGTTACAGGGAACAGTGGAGGTAAGCCATTGGGAAGAGCAGTGTAGGCCTAGCTGTGACAAGTATTGTTCAGGGTTCTGGGCTGAAACGCTGCATGTTGCCAAGGCTTTTCCTTGGCTTTTGGCTGGATTTTTCCTTTTCTGTTCTCTGTTATGGGGATGTTTCCTGTGTAATGCTGTAATATGTGGAAATACTCAGGGCTGTGACATCATTTGCCTATCCACATCCCTGCCAGTTTCATTAGTAGCTTGGGGGCCTTATTTATTGGTCTTCATTTCTGGGGATGTATTTACAGCTCTCTAGGTGCTGCGTTTTCCTTCATTCTGTAAATTTCCTGCCCTAAACTTACTCCAGCAGCACATCCAGTGCTCTCACACTGGGACATGCTCTGCTCCCCCTACCACCACTGTGTGAGCTGGCCCCACATCATTCCTTGGGCATCCTCACTACAGCAGCTGAAGAACAGTGTGTAAATCTTCTCGTCTCTGATCTCTGATTCTCAGTTCCCTTGGAAGCAGTTGTGTCTATTCAGAGGCACTAGCAACCCCTTGCTTGAATATAAAGGAATCAAAAAGCTGGCAGGCCTCTGGGAGCTCTGCTTAGTAGCTTAAAGAGCTCATTGTGCGGATGGAGCAGGTCAGCAAGAAGGATTGTTCCAGGAAGTTCAGAAAGGAGTGCAGTGGGCAGGATATGTGTACACAATAGCCCAGTGTCATCCTGGACTGTGACTGTGCAATTGTCCTGTAGTCATGGTTTTAACACGATGATTCAAGATTGATTTGTGGCTTGAGCGACTCAACTGGTCTCCTTTTCTGTAGTCTTGGCGTCACACAGGCCATCTGCTCCTCAAGTAAGTATAGAATTAAGAGACTAAAGAAATCCATCTGGAATCCTGCCTCCCCCACCACGCTTGCTGTCTGGCCCGTGCCATGTCCCAACACATGGGGGCAGTGATGTACCTGTGCTGGCCTGCCTCAGGGGTTTGACTCTCCCTTCCTCAGGCAAGACTAGGTCTCTGCTGTGGGGCAGCGAAGCTGCTTCTTGCCTCCTTGGTAGCTACTAGCCAATGTCTGTCCATACTGCCCAGCTGCTGGTGGCAGGTAAAGATGGGGAACCTGCTAGCAATTCCTTCCCCACCAGCCGCCAGGTACCATCACTCCAGTCCCCAGCACAGGTTTTCTGGGATTCAAGGCAAGAATCTGTAGTTTCTTTGGTTAGTGGCAGGAATAGCTGAGTGGCTCTGACTGCTCAGCTGATCCTTTGCAGAGCTGCCTTGAGACATTAATGTTGGAACTGTGGGGGAAACCCAAGAAGCTGCTTTTCAATAGATGGGGTCTGCTCTGTGGGGTGATTCTGTAGCCATGCTGCAAGCCTTGGCTGCTCAAAGCACCTGATGCTGGGGAAACCTGGTATATTGTCAGCACTGGGGCTCCAAGCACAGCCATTAGCAGCTAAAATCCAGAGTGGGGGCCAGCCCAAGAGAGCCCCCAGGTAACAGAGACTTTGGGAAACTCAGGAAGGAGGAGAGAGAACCTGCCAGAGTGGGGATTAGGGGGGTGGGGATGTCTACAAGAGAGCACGAGAACTTGCTGGGGTGGGGTATGAGACAGAGTGAAAGAGTGTAATGGGTGAAGGGGTTACCTGCTGGTAGGCACAGTTAATATACTAGATACAGGCTCCTACCTTCTTGCCTCATTCTCTGGAAGAGTCTTTCGAGGGTCTGGGTTGCAGACCCTGTGGGGGGAGGGAAGGGAGATGCTCAGATAGGTTGGAAACCAAGATTGACTCTGCCCTTGTATTGGCTGTGAGAACTCAGTTTGGAGGCTGGAAGACTCCCACCTGGCTTGCAAACTCTGATGAGCATTTTGGGGTTCTGTGCCTTGCCTGTCCCCAGCAGCAAGCCTGTCTGGCATCCTAGCAGAACTGCTTGTGGTGTTTGCCTCTGACGTGTGCCTGCTTTCTCAGACACTGTGGTACAAGCATTCATCACTAGATTGTGCACATGTCCACTGGCTTCCCATCTTGGATGCGAAAAGAGTGTCCAGCAATTTCCAGGACCTGAACTGGCCATACGCACCTAAGCTATCTTGAATGGCTGGAGGTACAGAGCCTGTTCTGGCAGGGTGTCAAACCCAGCCGGTCTCACTTCAAATATTAGCAATGGAAAAGGCACCTGGTACTGTGTCATCAGGCTTGTGGCTGAAGGTGTGTTTCTGGGGAGATCTGACTGCCTCTCTTGTTTCCTCTTGCCAGACTCTCTCCTGTCACTCTGTGAGGTGGAGGAGGATACACCTGAGCGGGTAACACAAGGGCATGTTCTCTCTTCCCCAGCTCTTGTTGTCTGTGTGTGTAATCCCTGGTGTGCCGCAGGCAGGGAGGGTTAGAAGAGGAGTCTGAGACACATGCAGCCTGAGGCTGTGGGTCCTGCAGTATCCTGGGAGCGGATTGAAATGGGCCTTTTTTTAATGGTAACTTTGGCAAGTGTTTGAATCTTGCTCTGTTTCTTTCTTTCACCTTCTTAGAAGTATGGCCCACTGTGGGACAGGTCCACAGAGTTGGGCATGCCAGGTCACCTTGCTCTCAGGAATTGGCCACAGCAGGCATTTTTCTTGCTGTCTATCTCCTCATTCCTCTCCTTTCCTGCCAGCGTGTCCTGCGTTCTTGACTCAAGCACTGAAGTGATCCATCATATGAGAGTGCAGCTAGCTGACACCTCTGTCTACCCTTTTATTGCTTTACTTGATCATGTTCCGCTTCCCCTGTAGGAGCTCCCCAAGCATGGGCTAAGCCTTGCTCCTTAAGAATTTCATGTAGTGGACTATGGAGCTGTGACTGTATATGCCCATTAGGCGTAGGCAATGCACTGATGGGACTGACAGAGATAATCCTTGACCACAGGTGTAGGTACTTCAGGACTTGTTTGCACGTAGCATCACTGCAGGAAGGCGTCTTCTGTGGGTGTAAGTCAGTCCCCTCCCTGAGAGGCGGTACCTCGGTCAATGGAAGGATTCTTCCTCAATATTAGATCAGCATAGCCCTGAGAGATGTAGATGTAAGCTCCTAGTGTAGACCAGGGCTCAGACTAGAGTATGAATGTGTGCTTAGGAAGCAAATGCAGAAAGAAACCGGGGAAACTTATACCAAGGTTAAGCCATTGAGTAGAAGGGTTTAGGTGGGGAATTGGGATCTGTGTTAAGGGAAGAGACTGGGTGGGGGTGATTTTGGTAGAGGCAGTGGATTACAGGGGGTGGGGAACTGATAGGAGTGTGGGCTTGCAGGGCAGGGGAAACTGATGGAGGACATGCCTAAGGAATGGATCACAGGCTACAGGAGAGATGATGGTTGAGGAGGTGGAGCACAAGCGCCCGGGAGAAGAGCTCAGAGAAGTGGTACCAGAAACAGATTTCAGGGGAGCACACAAAGGGATTGTCTCCTTAGTTTAAGGTGACAGAATGTAGACTTGGGTGGGTGAGGGTCTATAGAGGGAGTGGGTGCAGGCAGGAAGTGAGGGTCCTGGTCAGGAACAAGCACCTGGGACCAGGCTGTAGCTGGAGGAAGCCAGAGAGCAGTAGAGGAGATGGTTCTATAAGCAGGGTGCAGACAGAGCTGGAGCCCCTGTCCTAAGTATGAGCTCTGTGTGAGTGTTGTACTGAGGGTAGATATTTAGCAGGCCCAAAGAAAGCGGTAAGCCACTTGCAGGGAGTCTCTATTTGGGAGCTGTTACAAAGTGTGCTTGCCTGTCGCGTGTCTCTTATGCATGCTTTTGCATGTTTGTTCTTGGTGTTTGGAGCTCACTTTCGAGGGGCTGCATGCGAATGTGCACATTGGAAATGGCTCTACCTTTCTGTCTGCTTTGTGTTCTTGTGCACATCTCCTTGCTTCGGCATTCTTCCCCCAAACAGATTTCCTCCTGGACATTCCGGCTTGAGAAAGTGCCTATATATGGACCACAACATAGAATGCATGTGTGCACCAAAGTCCATCACCTCAACTGTGGGCTACAGCACATAGTGCGCAAGAGCACCTGAGTGTGTGCTCAACTTTTACAGTCTTCTTGTGTGTTTGCATATCAAAGTGGTGTGCAGCTCCTGTGGTTTGGGTGTGTGAAAGTGGGCCTCTGTCTGGATAGTCAGCCTCTTGATCCCTGTATTTGCAGGCCAACATAGGCAGCAGGTAAATAGGCTGGGGAAGGCTAATTTCAAAATGGATAGCTGTGTTAGTCTAGTCCAGTAAAAAAACAAC